>OY755209.1:29083229-29283229 GCA_963576765.1 Draba incana
TTCAATCCTGATACAGATTCTGAAAAAGCTTTGTTGAAGCTAGAGTGTTTCTGGAGGTCGATCTCTCAAAGCCACTCCCATCGTTTTATAAGTTTAAATCCACAAATGGGTTGATCAGGTAGTCAATTTTAAATATCCATGGCTGCCTCCGCGTTGTTCAGTTTGTGAGAAATGGGGGTACACTGTTGATAATTGTTATACTCAAAAGGGTAATGGCGGTGCTATTCCAGAACTTCAATGCTAATGAAATATCGATCACAGGTAACTCGACTCAAGGCCCTCTTGCAAAGAAAGAGAGAGGAACACAGAGCAAGGTTGAAAACATTCGCATTGGGAATAGTAGAGCTAGCTCCAAATCGAACAATCAGTCTGTTTTGAGCGGGAAAACAAACCATGTATGGATGGTTAAAGAGAACCCAACTGTAAAGACAACAGAAGAAAACGTTAAGGAAAATGGTAAAATGGAGGAGACAAATATGGAGATCCATTCAGAGAAGGAAAGTGAAAAAGATCATAATGTGGTTGTAGATAATGAATGGACAATGATGGTGTGAATAGTTTCCACCCTAATGTCCTACTGTGCTCCAAGCGGACGGCTATGCTGCTGTAGTACTTAAGGTTATCGATCCCACAAGGATTGAGCTGGTTCTTAAGGTTTCTAGATGCAATCGATAAAAACTAGAGGTTAACCTAAGATGCAAGTAACTAAATGAAGGTTTTCCTTATGAATAGTAAAATACTAGACTTAGGTTGTTGTTTTTCGGGTATTGACTAGCCTGATTCTTTAACTAAACCTATGCAAATGCACATCTGGATGACTCCTCGAACTCGAGTCGCGTTTGTAAAGATAACCAACTCCCGTTGTGAGACTATCTACGAATCCAATCCTCGATCACCAAATTCCTTTGATAGATAAGAGAATTAAACCATGCATTAAGATCGGGTTCGATGAGTTCATAAAACCCTAGCCAAAATCTCTTTAGACTAGGCGATTTTACCTACTATGAATTCTTCCGGTTAATCGATTAACTTTCGTTAAATCGAATCTCCTATGACTAAACCATGAGTGATCAGTTCAAAGCCTAATGATTCAATCCTATTCTAGCAGAGGCAATCATCAGAACATGCAATTTCAAAAGTTAACGTTCAATAATTCATGGCAAACCCTAGAACAAACCCTAAACCTAGCATGCAGATCTACTCGCACATATTAAAAGCAAAACAAAGAAACATGAATAAGAAACAAAGAAGATCATCATAAACAAGAGTGTACAGGTCGTGGTTCAACAAAGAAAGGGCCGAGGAACCGAAAACCCTGGATTCCTCGGTGAAAAACCCTAACCCTAAAACGATGAAAACCTGGAGATTTTTGTGTATTTTTGTGGGGCTCTATGGTCACACACGACCTAGAGAGGTATATATTTACCCTACGGTCTTACAAAAGAGAGAGTAAAAGAATTGGGGCCATTGGGCCCGTTAAAATCCCCAAACGGAAAAAGCTCGATGTGTATGCCTCATTCTGCCGGTCGACAGAAATGGTGTGTCGGTCGCCAGAAGGCTCTGTCGACCGACATAAATGTTGTGTCGACCGACAGAACAGCCTGGACGACCCATCGTCTTCATTCTTGCTTGTTTCCGCACCAAAATGCGTGTATTTCTTCCCAAACCCTTTTGAATCTCCAAGTACCTGTTTAGCTCAAGAAATGGACTCCAAACATGCTCAAAACCATATCAAAACCTCATTGAAAACCAGTAAAAATAACGATACATCAGACAACGCCAATCAAACAAGGAAGAATGCCTAAGAAGAGTAGCCCGGTTCTAAAATTTGGAGAAGTATTTATTCTATCACACTCTAGATTCACAGTCCTTAGTGATAAGGGAGACGATGGGGAAAAACTCGAGACAGAGGAGGAAGATGTAGAAAACGTGGAACAGGAGGTATACACAATGAATGTGAATCAAACAATGGTCTGGCAACTGTTGTAGTGACTTTTAAAACAAAGACAGGAGGTGCAAGAATTTCGAGTAAAGATGATGGTACAAATGGCATTCCCCTAAGGAAGTCTCTGCCAAGACTATCAAAGGACACACATAAGATCAATCTTGGTACAACACAGCATAATACGAGGGACTCAATTCCAAGTATTTCGAATCAACGGTCCACCTGCATCCAACATTAATCCTTGTCAGGTTTTCTCTAGAATATATGTGGTTTTAACCGAGATATCAAACATGAGGTTATTTGTAATTGGCTTGAGAGTTCCCCGGTTAAGTTTGGTGGTTTATTGGAGACACGGGTAAAAGAAAGGAAATCAAACAGGATCTTCTCGAAAGTTTTCAAAGACTGGTCATCTCTATCAAATTATGAATCCCATCGATTGGGGAGAATTTGGGTGGTTTGGAGTCATGACACTCCGGTAGTCACGAGTGCTCAAATGGTGACAGTTTCAATTTTATTATAAGGCTTAAAGGAGGAATTTTTCTGTTCATTTTTCTACGCGCCAAATTTTGTGGAAGAAAGGAAATCTCTTTGGGAAGACATAAGGAATCATCATGACTCATCACTGATTCGTGAAAATCATTGGATAATTATGGGGGATTTTAATGAGATTTTAGACATCGAAGAGCACTTAGATTTCTATGTTGATCCTTTTATTCCTCCAGGGATGCGAGATTTTCAACATATTGTACACTACTCTTTTCTTCAAGATATGAAACTTCATGGACCAACACTTACATGGTGTAATAAGCGTTTGGAGGGGCTGATATGTAAGAAGCTTGACCTCTCTTTGATTAATGAAGCCTTGTTTCACAAATTTCCTAAAGCGTATAATAAATTCGAAGGTGGAGGATGCTCGGATTATCTTCGTTGCCGTGTTCAAGTCATTGAGGGTAGATTTAAACCGAGAAAATATTTTAACTTCACTAACGCAATGAATTATTTGGAGGAGTTTATTTCAGCAGTGAATGAGTTTTGGGAAGACAAATAAGCTATCTATAATTCAATATCAGCACTGTTTCGCTTTGGGAAGAAGCTGAAACTTCTCAAACCAAGTCTGAGGTCACTTGGAAGGAAGCATATGAATGTGTTAGTTAAACGAACGAGGGAAGCATATGTAGATTTGTGTACTCGACAGGCTGAGACTTTAAAAAACCCTACTCCAACAGTGATGGCAGTACAAAATGTGGCTTATAATAGATGGCAGGCTCTTGCGATTATTGAGGAGAAATATATGAGTCAAAGAGCTAAATTACATTGGCTAAAAGTGGGTGATGGTAATAATAAAGTTTTCCATCGAGCAGCCAAAACTCCTGACACCGTTAAATCTATTCGAGAGCTAAGGACATGCGATGTGGTAATTAATACACAGAAAGAGATGAAAGTTGTTGCATCAAATTATTTTGAAGAGTTTTTAACTACTAAGCCACACGGTTTTGTAGGTTCTTCAGTGGAGGAGCTGCGAACTTTGCTGCGATTCCATTTTTCAGAATCGAATAATCTGCTTCTTGTTCAGGATGTAGGTGATGATGAGATAAAAGACGTGCTTTTCAAAATGCCTCGTGATAAACCCCTGGGCCCTGATGGGTATACTATTGAGTTTTTCAAGGCATCATGTTCCATAGTTGGTCGAGATTTCATGGAAGCTTTCAAATACTTTTTTGTAAAGGGTTTTTTCCATTGGGAATCAACACTAGCTACAATTCTGGCGTTGATTCCAAGGAAGAAGGAGGCTACTGAGATTAAGGATTACATACCTATTCAGTGTTGTAATTTACTATATAAGGTAATATCTAAGATACTTGTGAACCGATGGAAGAGAATTCTATCAGATTTTGTGTGTCCAAACCTATCAGCATTTGTGAAAGGTACTCATGGAGAATGTCCTTCTTTCTTCGGATTTGGTAAAGAATTACCAAAAGGTTACAATCTCATCACATTGTGCGGTAAAAATTGATATTGCCACGGCGTTTGATTCCGTTCAATGGCATTTCTTATTGACTACTTTATCAGCACTTAGGTTTCCGGATAAATTTATTCACTAGATTAGGCTTTGAGTGACTACAGCTTCTTTTTTCGTTCAAGTTACTAGAGAATTGGCAGGGTTCTTTAGGAGTAATAGAGGTCTCCGTCAAGGCTGTGCACTCTCACCTTATCTTTTTGTGATATGAATTCATGTTCTATCTAGGAAGCTGGATAAGGTATTTGCTGAGCACAAGGTAGGCCATCATCCTCTAAGCAAAAACATTAAGCTCACTTACTTGTGCTTTGCAGATGACATGATCGTTTTTGTAGAAGGCTCTAAGCGATCCATAGAAGGGATTCTAGGGGTTTTTAAGGATTTTGTGGCTGAATCTGGTTTGCATATTAGTTTGGAGAAATCAACGTTTTTTATGGCAAGGGTTACTAATATCCAGAAATAGGCCATATTGGACCCATGCCATTTTGAGTCTAGGGCTTTGCCGGTACGTTATTTGGGGTTACCTTTGTTGACGAAAAGGATGACGGTAAATGATTATACACCCCTTCTCGGAAAAATCAAAAAATTGTATCAGTAGTTGGACGGTACGACATCTATTTTTCGCAGGTCTTCAACTGATTGGCTCGGTTATCTACAGTTTGGTAAACTTCTGGATTTCTGCGTTTCGACTTCCCAAGAGTTGTATTACAGAGATTGAGAAACTATGTAACATTTTCCTTTGGTCGGGTCCTGATATAAACCCTAAGAAGACCAAAGTAGCATGGAGAGATGTGTGTAAACCTAAATCCGAGGGTGCTTTGGGATTACGATCGATTGGAGATGCAAATAAAGTGTGTTGCCTTAAACTTATTTGGCCATTAATCTCAGCTAGAAACTCGCTATCGGCAGTGGCGAATCCAGAAATTTTTCAAACTGAGGGTGGATGATCGATCTTTAAAATATAATTATTTTTTATGTAAAAATTTAAAAATAAAAATAAACTATGTATCTAGAATATTATATTGTGAAACTAAAAATAAAACGGATATAGTGTTTCTCCATTAAAACTTTAGTGTAATAGAAAAAATATTTGACAAAATAACCAAATTAAACATAACATTTAAATATTTAGAGGTTTTTAACTAACGTCTTTAATTGCTTTTCATAAAAAAAATTGTAACTATTGTTAAGAAAATCAAAGATAAACCATTTTCTAAAATAAGATGAAAAACCAACAAATTATGAGAAAAAAAACGATTTTTTTATAAAAAAATTCGAAGTAACAAGAAGGGAAATCTTAGAAAAAAATGTTTCTTGTTTGTAAAACATACATTCCTTAGATTTCGAAAGAGATAATAAATGGTAAAAAATTTTAAAAATAATTAAATTGGCAAGGATTTAAAGTTAAATTAAAGGATACAAACATGCTGACAAAAAAAGGAAATAAACAATGAAACAAATTTTTGATTACCTTTTTTTTATTTATCGAGCAAAATTTAAGGAGGGAGCAAAATAGTTTTTCATTGGGGGCAATTAATTTGATCTTTAAAAATACTAAAGAATCTCAAAAATTTATTGGGGGCAATGATGTAGCGGATAGTTTCCACCTAAAATCTACTGTACAGCAAGCGGACGGCTATGCAGCTGTAGTATTTGAGATTATCGATCCCACAAAGAGCTGTGCTGGTTATCTCGGTTTAAACTAGGGTTTTGGTATTCTTCTACTAAACTAAACTTAACGTGCAAAATGACTAAGGGTTTCTTCTTATGATGAGGGGGATCAGATCATAGGGAATCTTTTGGTTCCTAACAGATTCATTAGATGATTCAAACTGCAAGTTTCTAAGTTTCCCAACCCCTTTCTCTTAACAGTATCGACTTGTAACTTTCGTTCACTAAGTGATCTTTGCCTAAACACTTAAAATTCGATATTCCTATTGAATCTACACTGATTAAACAAGCATTACACGTCCAAGAAGGATAGGTTCACAGGCTGCTCACGAAAATCTCTTTGCGAGAGACAGAACTACTCGATTAGGGTTCTTCCGGTGTGATCTATCGACTCCCGTTGTTAGATCACGGCTTGAGCTCTTAAACTAGGTTAGCTACTCCTATTTCAAGTTCTGATCTACTTCCCTAATAGAAAAACCTAACACATGCATTCAACAATTATCATAACGAATCATTCGGGTGTTCTAAACCCTAGAAACCATAGGAAAACCCTAGATCTGAAAAGCTATCTACTCTGACAAGATCAAAGCAAACACAAAGCAAAACATGGTCTCTGAATACTTCATTGAATCAAAAGCAAACAAAAAAAATAGTACCAGTATTCGGAATGGAAAGACAAACTCTTTGAATCCTCGGAAATCACAAAGTAAACCTAGAACAAGTGTTTTTGATCTCAAGAACAACAAAGAGGCTAAGAGGCAGCAAAAACTCGAACTCTCTGACCTAAAGACGTCTGAGAACTTATATAGGTCGAGCTATAATCATATTGGGCCTTTCGGAAGAGATTTAGGATTTTTTAAAACGGGCCAGGCCATTCTACCGACCGGCAGGATTGGCCAGGCGACTTCTTCTCTTCATTTCTTCACCGTTTGAGCTCCTTTCACGCCCCTTTCGATCAAAACACCTTTCCTTCTTTATTCCTTGATAAACCTATGAAAATAACACTAAAAGACTCGATAAAGGACTTGTATCGTGACATAAAACAAGTAAATTCCACGACACATCAAACTCCCCCAGACTTAGATCTTTGCTTGTCCTCGATGGCTCTGCCGGTGGTTCCCTCGTCGGTGAACCGCAAGCGCGAGCACGCCGGCGCCGGCCATTCCTCTTCCTCCAAGGTCCAGCGAACATATGCGGCGCCCAAATCAGGGCGGGACTCCCGCCGGGATGACCGGCGTGGGAGTTTTCAGTCGCCTCCTAGGCCGACGCCTGTAACCGTCGTCGAGGATAGCGACGAGCATGATCCGTCGGAAGGCGGAGGCTTGGTGAGGAGACCGGCGAGTTCTCATGCTCCGGCCCCGCCGCCTGTATCGGGAGCTATTGCTCCGCCTTTGTCTTCTGGGACTGTTCCTTCTCCGGTGGTGGAGACAGAGAGGTATGCCGTCGCTGCATCCCCCGTTTTGTTGCTGGATTCGGGCGGTGCCCTTCTAGATCTTGAGGCTCCGGGGGTCGTCGGCTCTCCGAGGGTTTTGGAGGAGGCGGAGCCTGCGATTGACCCCGCGGCGGCCCCCACGGGGGAGGCTGTTGAGACGCCGGGCGATGGTGCCGCTGCGTTGGTGTTGCCGGGTGGTTCTGTAGTTCCTCCCGAATAGTTAACGGTCGCGGAAGGAGGTCGGGAAGCCGAGGATGCTTCCGAGGCGGCTCCCGCCCCTATGTCTTTCCAGTTTTCCTATCCTGGGATGACCGCCATCGAAACGGACGCAGAGGAGTGCGCCCGTCTTCAGGTCGCGGTCCGCTCAGAGAACCTCGACTTCTCGCATTCTTCGTTGTTTTACTCGGCGGAATTTGCGAAGCTGGCGCGCCTTAACATCCGGGGGATGGTTTACCAGAATTATCTGGTGGTGGCATATGACCATCAGGTCGGGGCTCTTGAGCGGGAGCTTGCGGAGGCTCGGGCGGCGCCGAAGCCGAGGCTTGAGGAGACCGAGGCTGCCCTCAACCTCGCGATTAAGAGGAGTAAGGCACAGCTCGTCGAGAACTCGCTCAAGGAGGAGAGGAGCCGTGTTGAGGAGCCTCGAGCGCGAGTCTGGGGTCGTGACTGCCCTTCGAGGCGAAGTAAGGAGGGTCGAGAGAGAAGCCCAGGAGAGAGAGACGCGGGCGCTTCGCGAGGCGCAGAGAAGGGCTGAGGAGGAGGTAGAGCCCTTTTGTTCCTTCGTGGAGCGAGCTGGCCAGTATCTGGCTGACCGTTACGCGGCTCGGGAGCTCCAGGAGTGTCTCGAGCGGACTTTGGGGGAGCTTGCGTGCCTGGAGGCCGTTGGTGCGGAGGATCGCACTTCGGAGTATAAGAATACTCTGCTCCGTCGCGAGGCTGGTATCCGCGAGGCGATGCATCAGGCCAGCTATGCGACCCTTGAGGTATGCGATCTTGCGCTAGTGTAGCATGCCGTTCGTGCCGGCTCGCCAAGGAGGGCCGCGGTTCCCGCCTGCGAGGACTGAGTGTTATGCTAATGCGGGGGCCGTCCTTCTCCGAGGATTCCTTCCTCCGACCTTCCTTGGCTCAGGTTGTTGTGGAAAAATGATTGTCGCACAAGTAAGCAACCTTGCCTAGCGGAGCGGTGGCGAGAGGAGGAAGACGAGGTGGATTTGACACCGCAGTGTTTCCATGTAGGTAACGGGCTTCATGAGTTCTTAGGAGAGGTGCCCGAGGCTTCGGGGCGTGCCTGAGAGCAACGTTTTCCATATACTGCTTGCTCGATGCTCCGATACGCTTTCGAGTTCCCGTGGGGCCCGTTGCGAGGTTGGGCGTTTTGGGTTCTTCTTCGATCTTCCGTTTTGAGGTCCGGACTCGTGTTCCGGTATTCTCTAGGATAGAAAGTCGTAGGAAGAACGGGACGCCCTTCTAGTTTGTGTGTGAGCAGGCGTTAGCTGAGACCTCCGTCGTTGGATGGATCGAGCTTCGTTTGCCTTCCTTGTATTTTTGTTTTTGGCTTCGTTTGCCTTCCTTGTACTCGACCGAGGTCGAGTGTTCCCCGGGTTTTTGAATAAATAAACGAGCTTTTATGAAAGATGTGTTTCATTTTACTGCGTTTATTTGAGCCTTGGGCTTTTGAGAGACAATTTAACAGCGATACGCAGCCTCGACTTACCTTGCCTCTTTGGCTGCGGAGCATGAGTTCGACTTACGGTTGCGAAACATGGGCCGACTTATGCCGGATATGCACCTCGCGGATGGGCTCCGGCTAAGTGATGGTGCGAACTCGGGGTTCGGCTTACGAGTGCACACCTTTTGCGGGTCGGACCCGGCTTAAGGTTTGCTTAGTTTTGAGAAGGTCGTAGGTGATCAACCTACTGCATCTTGGCGATGTGTGTGCGGGCGAGGCCCGGCTTGGAGCCTTCCCTTATCAAGGGTTGGTCCTAATAGCTGCAAGGCTTGGCTCGGCTTACGGCTGTTTGGGAGCATTGGCGCTGTTGCTCTTTTGAGAGAAGAGGCTTAATTCTCGCAAGTCTTTAGAGGAACTGTTTGATAGTTCAACCTCGGACTTAAGGTACCTTCTGAGGTGCAAGGCGTTCCATGAATGCAGGACTTGCTCGCCGGAGGTGGTGAGAAGCTCGTAGACGCCGGGTTTGACGATCTTTGAAATGAGGTACGGGCCTTCCCAATTCGTACCTAGTTTGGTGATGGGCTTTTCGGCCGTATTTTCGAAGACATGGCGCAGGACCAGATCGCCAACCATGAAGCGGCGGGGACGCACCTTCTTGTTATAATGTTGGGCCGTCGCTTTTTGGTAGTTCTGTATTCGGAGGATGGCTTGGTCCCCTTTTTCCTCTAGTTCGTCGTTCCAATGTTCCAGCATTGTTTTGTTGACTGCTGGATTTATGGTTAGCGTTGAACGTCGGAGCGATGGGATTGTTGTTTCCGCGGGAGCCAATGCTTCCATTCCGTGGGATAGCGAGAAGGGGGTTTGACCGGTTGAGCGTCGGGGAGTGGTGCGATGTGACCATAGTACCCCGTCGAGCTCGTCAGCCCACAGTCCATTGCATTCCTCGAGACGCTTCTTGAGGCCTTCGATGATTCTTCTGTTGGTGGCCTCGGCTTGGCCGTTACCCTGCGGGTAGCGAGGCGTTGACTTGTTTAGTCGGTTTGTCTTTGGTTTAGCACAAACACTTAAATGTAAGCTTTTCTCTATTGACGAGAATCAATCAACAAAAACATTATTCTTCTCCAATCTCTATTTCTCTCTATCATCATCGTTCATCACCATCCTCATAGAATCCCAGGTTCTTCGAAGTGGTTCTTCTTCCTCGTAATCACTTTCTAGACTGAGATTTACCGTTCTTCGATCTTTCTGTAGGTTCTGGATCGGATTCTATCTTCAATTTATTCAATCTGTTACATTAGGTTCTGGAAAATAGAAACATTACTGTTGTATTGGTGATTTTGAAACATATATCCAAACGGTCACACAACGAAACATTTTATTTTTATATTTGTGCTTGTTGTAGAAATTTGGATATATTGCTTTTAAGCCAAGCCTCCGAAAATTCTATCTTGGGTCTATATTATTGTATTATTGTTGGGAGATTGACCATATCGATCGAAACTAAATTTCTATCCATTGATATAGTCAAGAGATCACTACAAGAAAACAGGGTTTTTACGACTGCAATATTCGTAGCAATTTAGTCGCTAAATCAAAATTTACGACTATTTTACGACTACTTAGTGTAGTTGTAAATCCATAGTCGGTGATTGAAGTAGTCGTAAATATAGTCGCTAATTTACGACTATATTTACGACTATTTTATGTAGTCGTAACGTAGTCGTAACATAGAAGCTTAAATTTACGACTAGCTTACGACAAATTTACGATTAATTCGCATGAATACAGGTGGTTTTGTTGGAGTCGTAGTATAGTCGTAAAAATTAGCGACTATTTTACGACTACTTTCCCGACTGACTTACGACTAATTTACGACCAATATGGTCCATAAATGTTTTGTTATGGAAAATAAGCGACTAATATGGGACTATGTTACGATTATGTGACGACGGATATACGACAATTTGGCGACTAATATAATGAGGGACAATAATGTATTGTATCCTATTCTTGGCTGCCTGCATTTTGTTTTGTTTCTCATGTCAACAAAATATATAAAATCCTAATGGAATTAAAACAAAGATCAGAGCACTAGAAATATAACACAAAAGAGTAAAAATTACATAGATTACCATTCTTACAAGTCTTAACACCAAATAAAAGACATAGAGTTTGTACACACATTCATACTTGTTCATGATAGTTAAGAAGTTGAGAGGGATAGATAAGAAACCTAAGAAGCAGAATCATGTGGAGTTGAAGGACGAGTTGTTGGTGGAGAGGTTGATAGAGGCCTTGTTGTGCTTTGTTCACCTGAACGACTCGCCAAAAAATCCAGAAACAAGGGATCAGTTTCGCGCAGATACTCTTCCACCAAGGAGAAGGTCTTCAGCTTGCCCTTATGCTCAGCAACCACTTTGGAATGCTCTTCTTCACGCTTTTTACTATCCTTAGCTTGCTGCTCGATTAGACGTTGAGCCTCCTTCAGTTTCTCTTCTAATGTCAGAAACTTTGAAGAGTCTCCTTGTTGGTTACGAGTTACACCATTCTCCAGATTGATGCTGCCAATTCCATAAGGAATACCTCTTGAATCCTTCTGAGTGGCCTGTCAAAACAAAAGAAAACAGTGAATAAAGAGCATTACTAATTTGAATTAAAAGACCATATAGTCTAGAAGATATGTTACTTAACCTGAAGAAATATGGCATTACATTCATCTTCTGTGAGGTCCCGAGGTCGTGAAGCACAGTCTGAAACACATGAAGTCTCTTTCTAGATGTCAGCCAACTTCTTTTCCTTTTCCTGCTCATAAGTAAGAACGATTTTCTCCGCCTTCCGATCAACAAAAGTACCATCTGGTTTTGTATGCGTTTGCACGAAAACCTCACCAATACTTACTGGTCTTCCCAATTCTTGTTCCTGCATTGTTACAAAAGAAACAAATATTATGAAAAAATTAAAGTTAATAAAATACAGAAATGAAATCTTACAATGACTTACCATTTTTGCTTTTCTTTCTTGAAATGATGTTGGCCCTGATAAGTGGATGCTAGGGCCGAGACCATTACGGTCAGACATACGACATTTGGAATAGGTGAGACTCTTTTGTTGTGCTTCTTCAGTATTCCAGTATTCAATCATTGTGTCCCAGAGAGTTTTCTTGATCCATTTAGGGCGTTCTCGACTAACCCTAACGTTGCTTACCATGTCTTTCAGCCTCCGTCCGCAAATAGTTTCAAAATGTTCCTGAACTGTTCCTGTTATCAAGGGATCCCAAGTGTGGGTTTTCTACAAAACAAAGAGCGTAAACTGATGCTAGTAATAAAAATATAAGTAAGCCTATATGTTAAGAAGGCTAGAGGATAGAAAACTTTACCGCAAACTCGAGGAATAACATTTCTTTCTTATCCTGAGGCACACATGACCAGCTATAGTAGGGACCATTGAATTTGTTTGTACAAATTTTAGTAATCTTCCTAACCAGGCGTGATTTAACATCACGAGTAAACCTGCAAATGAAAACCCTTTGTGTATGAAACTGAAAAGACAGAAAGCACTACTTTTAAACCAAAACTGAAATCACTCCAATCAAATTGCACAGAGCAAAGCAAAACAAAGTTGGTTTCAATCAAAACTAAGTTGCAGCTATGCTAATGTAAATTTAAAGTATAGTACTTAATAACTTTAAGCTACTGGGTCAAATTAAGCTACACATTTCAACATTTGCTCTGCTTACAATGTTAATTCAAAGTAAAGTACTTAACTAGCAAACAAAGTCAAATCCCTAAACAAAGTCAATATCTATTATTAGTATAGACATCAAAACAACACATGTGACTCATGACATAATCTACACAATAAATCATTAATAAAAACAACATTCAGGACCACACTCATACACATAGAGCAGTTAAAATAAGAGAAAGACAAGACAATTGGAGATTGCTTTCAATCTTAACCCACAACTTCCTCTGCTCTACGTATATTTCCATAATCACATACTTCAATGAATCTAACCACATAACAAGAAAAGAAGAAATGTAGACTCACACACAAACTTCAACACAGAGCAAACTCAAATCTACAAACCAAACTTTAGACTGAAACCAATCCAAAACAAAGCACCAAATCCAATCAAATCAACAAATTGCGAAAACCACAATCCAGAAACCAGTAAAGGAGCAAACTTTAGAATGAAACCAATCCAAAACAAAGCACCAAGTCCAATCAAATCAACAAATTACAAAACCCCCAATTCAAAACAAGCTATTGTCTTAAAGCTGAAGAAGAGGAAGAGTCATACCATTGCGTATTTGGCATAAGTGTGGGAGAGAGAACCGTGACAAAACTATCACGGCCTGGCATCCTTAACAGAGCATTTAGCTCCCTCAGTGAGTCCTCCTGAAGCCCTACCACAGCATCTTCGTCATCCTCATTGACGAAATTGTTCCCTTGAGAAGATGGTTGACTCTGCGCCGGCTGAAAGTTACATTGGGAAGGTGAATGGGTCGGTTGGATAATCGGATTGTTTTGAACTTCTTGACTTCCAAGGTCTTGACGTTGGTGATTACCTGAACTCTGGAAAAGTGTAAGGGGCGGTGGAAAGTCCCGGAAATTTGGTGCTGCGGGAGTTGAAGGTTGGGGTAAACGACGGACTGGCTCTTCGGTTGACTGATTTGGAGGATTTGGAGCCGCCGGCGTAAAATCGTACTGAGTAGGAAGCGAATTAGGTCTTTTCACTGCTGCAGCTCTCTGAGAAACGTTGGGAGCAGCTGCTCTCTTTCGTCCCTTCTGCTTTGTTCCGGCCATTTTTGGTTGATTCGAAGAGAAATCGAAGAGAAATCGAAGAAGATTCGAAGAGAAATCGAAGAAGATGAAGGAGATTTAAGTTTATGCGGGTTAATCGAAGAAGATGAAGAGAAGAGAAGAAGAGAAGAGGAAGGCGATTTTTAGGGTTTGTGGAAGAGAAGAGAGAAAGGCGATTGTCGTGTAGGTTTAGGAATAATTGGGATGGGCTTTAAATTAATTTGGGTTTGGGTTAATATGAGAATTAATAAGTGTTTAAGTAATTTAATTATATGCAAATTTCACTAACTTAAACAATTTAACTTACTTAATCAACAAATTGTAACTTAAAATTTGTAATTATTCAAAATGAATAAACTTATTAACCTAAATTTTGTCTCAAATTAAAATTATCCATTACATCGGAATTTGTGGAGCAGCTTCTAATTCATCATCCGAAGACGATAAATTACACTGGAATTCATCCTCTGGTTCTGCATCTCTGACATCATAATCGAGATCTATTGGATTTACTCCCTCTCCCACATTTTCGAGTTCGAGATCTTCAATTGTAATCCCTAATACACCATCATCATTTTCGGTTTGCAAAAGCGCCGGTTGATTGGTCGTATATCCTACTTCAATGTTTTGCCTCGGGTTGACTTTCACAACATTGAGCCACGCTTTCTTCGGTCTCTTTATGTATGGGTATGGAATATAACAAACTTGACCTGCTTGCGAGGGTTTTTGCAATATAAACATCTACAAGTTAATAAATGATGACATATGTGTGTGTATATATGTATGTAAATAAATATGTACCTAGAATAAATGGTTCGTATTTATTGTACTGTCTCGATGAAAGAACATCTACAACGCCACCATTGCTCCTCCTAGTGCCTCTACCGATAACAGGGTCATACCACTGACACTTAAAAAGTGTGATTCTCAAATTGGCCATCCCCTCATACTGAAGTTCCATGATATCAGTTAAGATCCCATGAAAATCCGCTGCATCAGACGCATCCGTGTAATTTTCACCTTTGACACATATCCCATAGTTACATGTCTTTCCTCTAAAGCCATGATTTTGCGTATGAAACAAATAGCCTCTTGTAAAATACATTGGCCATGTTTTGACCTTGTTCAAAGGTCCTTGCACTATCTCTTGAACCCAAGTAGGAAATGGATTTGTGGCATTCCAGTAAGTAACATGCATAAGCTTAAACAATATGAAAATATAGAATAATAAGATATAGTATTAACATAGGTATGAATATAGTTTTCACTTACATAAGCTTTAACCCATTCATGATATTCGTCAGCCCTTTTCGCGGAGAGTTCTTTTTCGGTAAGTCCTGTATATTTGGCCAAAATGTATTCCTCGAACATGCTATATATATACCACACCAAAAAATATATATATGAGAGCTTATATAAAAGCATAATTAAGTTGAGAGATGGCAGCTTATATACCGTTCAATTGGCTGAAAATAGTCACAATTTCGTAAAACATATGAATGTGCACATTCATAGTCTTTTTCTGAAAGCCATACTTCACGCATTTCCCCACTTGGGCGGCCGACTTGAGTAAATATAGAAGGTACTCCAGAGACATGATATACAGGGATTTCACCTTCATCAAATCTTGTTAACCTGACCAAATGAATTTTAAGTAAGTAACTAAAATAAAATAATAAATTGACTTACTTTTAGTAAAAATGATTTGCAAATTAACAGTTACCTTGATTTTGTTTGTATATTGTCGGCAAAGTAGTGTTCTGTGAAATATGCAATCTCGTCATTGATATATGATTCAACAATTGATCCTGACGCATACCTTTTGTTCTTTGCTTTTCCTTTCAACTTTTTGAAAAATCTTTCAAAAGGATACATCCACCTATATTGGACCGGCCCACCTAATTCAGCTTCGTAGGGGAGGTGTATAGGTAAGTGCTCCATCACATCAAAAAATGATGGTGGAAAAATCTTTTCCAAATTGCATAGAATTATAACTATGTTCTGTTTTAGAATTTGGACCCGACTTGTATGCAAAGTTCTCGAACATAAGTCTCGAAAAAAGCTCCAACCCCTACAATGTTGATATTTTAACTACGTCAAGTTAATTACTATAAAAAGACTAGAATCATATTACGTGTTGCATATCTCAAATAACTCGTACCTGATAAAGCAAGGTGGACGTTTCGGTCTAGGAGTTCTGCAAAGATAAATGGAAGTAGTCGCTCCATAAAAACATGGCAATCATGACTCTTCATGCCTGTAAACTTTCTATTCACCAAATCAGCACAAGTAGCTAAATCTGACGAATAACCATCTGGGAATTTAACCGCATGTTTCACACATTCCAATAAACTTGTTTTTCCAGCTTCTGTCAATGTGTAGGCTGGTAAAGGAGCTTGACCCCCACTGGTATGTAAATGTGGCCGAGAACAGAATTGTTGTATATCCAGTCTTGACATGATGTTGTCTTTTGATTTACCCTTCACACTCATAAGAGTATTCATGATGTTATCGAAAAAATTCTTCTCCGTATGCATCACATCAATATTATGTCGGAGATTAAGGTCCCTCCAATACGGCAGCTCCCAGAATATACCCTTTTTGTGCCAATTATGTTCCTTTCCATAGCCAGGCATCTTCTTTTCGTGACCATTTCCACCCACATCCTTAGTTTTAGGAGGATTTACACCATTCAAGCGTTCGCAATAAACTTGCTCACCGGTCAAAGATTGAGGTGGATACTCTCTCGATGCATCTCTGCCCTTTCGGAAATCCTTTTTATTCCTTCTCATTGGATGACCATTAGGAAGGAATCTTCGATGACAATCAAACCAACACGTCTTTCTTCCATTCGGTAGATAAAAAGACTTTGTATCTTCCATGCAAACTGGACAAGATAATTTACCATGAGTTGTCCATCCTGATAACATGCCATACGCTGGAAAGTCGCTTATCGTCCACATAAGCACTGCTTTTAAATTAAAATTTTGCTTCAAAGACACATCGTACGCATCTACTCCAGTAGACCACAACTCTTTTAACTCCGCAATAAGTGGTTGGAGAAAGACATAAAGACTAGCTCGCGGATGATTTGGCCCAGAATTCAAAATTGTAAGAAACAAGTACTCTTCATTCATGCACATACCAGGGGGTAGATTGTATGGAGTTAAGATCACAGGCCACAACGAATGATTGCGAGTCATGCCAAATGGATTGAACCCATCAGTACATAATCCAAGATATACGTTACGGGGTTCTTCGGCAAACAGGGGATTTTGAGCTTTAAAATATCTCCACTCCGCCGCATCAGAAGGATGACTCATTTCTCCCTCGTTTGCGTGATGCTCAGCATGCCATCTCATTGCCGCTGCAGTCTTGTAGCTCTGATACATTCTCTTCAATCTGTCAGCAACGGGTAGATACCACATACGGCTATATGGTACTTTTGTTCTGCGTCGGGCGTCTTTAGGCTTCCATCTTTGTGCACCACAAAAGAGACATTTATCTTCCTTCTCGTCTTCTTTCCAGAAGAGCATACAATTGTTAATACAAACATCAATGGTATGATATGGGAGGCCTAAATTTCGCATCAATTTTTTTGTCTCGTAATGTGAACTAGTAGACCGGTTTCCTTCTGGTAAATAATCTGTCAGTATTCCACAAACAGAATCCACTAAGTTTTCACTCATATTATATTCAGCCTTATTCTGCATGACTCGAGCAGCTAAGGATAACTGCGAGTGACCTTCACGACAACCATCATATAATGGATTTTTTGCACTATCTAACAAGTCGTAGAATTTTTTTGAATGGTTATATACCGGTTCTTCTACGGCCTGATAACTATCATCCTGAAAATTAACATCCTGATAATTAACATCTGGATGATAGTTATCACCAAAATTCACATTTACCCGAAATGCATCATTCACCATATCCACACATCTATCTTCTACTACATTACCAATTTCTTCACCCCTATCTACATACGTCGGACCATTGTAACTCGTTCCTAAATTAATATTGACTTCTTCTCCATGCATATACCAAACATAATAATCAGGCATAAATCCTTTGCTAAGTAGATGATTCCAAATTTTTCTCCCCGGGAGAAATACTTCGTTTTTGCAAACATTACAAGGACAGTAAAACTTACCGAGATTATCCTGTGTTAGGGGCTGACTATTAGCGAATGTTATGAACTGTTCCACCCCCAATTGGAATTCTTCCGAAAAATTTCCAGTAACTTCATCAAATCTCTTGTACATCCACTCTCGAGAATTACAATAATTTGAATTGCCCGACATTATTTTTTTTTGAAAACGTTTTTTTTAGAGGAGAAGATGTTGGTGGGATGAAGATAACAAATGGGGAGTATATATAGGCTCATTTTGGCGACTACATTGGCGACTAATCCAAGTAGTCGCCAAAAACCAGTACACCTACCCCGACATGAAAACCATGTGTTTTTTCTCCTCGTACGTTACGACTATTTTTACGACTATTATACGACTCGCCTTTTTAGTCGTATATTAGTCGCCGATTTAGCGACTATTTTACGACCCGCCGTTTTACTTCTCGACTATTTTCCTCGTGTGACATTTAGTCATAAATTAGTCGCTAATATACGACCATTTTTACGACTACTTTATGTAGTCGCATTTTACCGACTAATATACGACTAATTGTATGTAGACGTAACATAGACGCTTAAAAATAGCTAATTAGTCGCCAAATATACGACTACAGATTTAGTCGCCAAATGTAGTCGTAAAAAGACTGTTTTCTTGTAGTGGATTGCTTCTTAATTGAGACGAATTCAGTTTCTTGAGAGATTGCTTCTTGAGACCAATTCAGTTTTAACAATAATAATGTTAATACGACTTGACGGAAAACAATGTATAAAGAATTGTAAGTTGGATCATTCTTAATAAAAGTTATTAAGTCGGGTCGTTCTAAATAATGATATTTTGTAAGTTGTTCATTCTTATTAAATGCAACTTGTGACTTGGGTCTTTCTTTAGAAACCAAATTCGTAAGTTGGGCCATTCTAAATTAATAAAGATAGAAATAATTGTGGAAATTTCTATGTTTTAAGCATTCTATTACAATAAAACATGCTTAACCACTCGTACCATTGTCGACGGTTTCAAACTTTCTAATGAAAAGTCTATATAAGAAGAAGGTTTGCTTTCATTAATTTCTCACACTCAAAATATTCAAAATATTTCTATACACAATCGTTCTTATTTTCATTAATTTCTCACAATCAAAATATTTCTATACACTATCAATGGCTCCTTGTTTACAGAAGGTTCATGATAACCATGTACATGTATTCATGACTGATGGAGAAGCAAGAGCTGGAGGAGCAGGAGAAGGAGCAAGAGCAGAAAGAGGAGGAGGAGGAGGAGGAGGAGGTGGTGGAGGAGGAGGAGGAGGTGGTGGAGGTGGTGGAGGAGGTGGAGGAGGAGGAGGAGGTGGTGGTGGAGGTGGTGGTGGAGGAGGGGGAGGAGGATGTTGATGAGGAGGAGAGTTTTGAGGTGGGTGGAAGAGAAGCTCACGTTTCTTTTTTTTTTCTTTTTTTTTTTTGCAAATAATAAAATAGTGGTTTTATGTTCCTATCTATGAGGACAAACCCACTTTTCCTTTTTTTTTGTTTTTTTGCTTTGTGCATCCAAGTGTGTAGGAGTTATGACTCCAATGTACATTGGAAAAAAACAATTTAATGTATAAAAGGCTTTCGTATTGAAGGAGTTGTTCTTGTGTTCTTAATTAAGAAATTTTTGTTGCTAACTAAATTTTAAAACAAATTTGACAAAGCCAGAAAATTGATTAAGGAAAAAAAAATTACATCAAATAATCATGAACAAGACATCATGTCCCCTACTAGTCACTTGGATCCGCTATCAAGAGCCCAACGAAACCTTCCGTCGATAACCTCTTATCTAACCACTTGGTTTGTCCTATTTCAAAGTTAAAGTCTGTGTTCTAATGTTATTTGGGTTCCAGGTTGCAAGTATGTGGTCGAATATATCTGTAATTTGTATTTGGGATTTAATCTTAATAAAAGCTGATTAAAAAAAAAAATGCCCCCTGCTAGTCGAGTGGCTATAGCAATTACCACTACTAGTGGTTCAAAGTTGAAAAAGCTTTTCTGGCAAATTTAACCGTTAGAATGGCCGGATTATGAAAACGTTGGAGTGAGTACTATAACGTAATCTAGTCATAAATCGAATTTGGAGTATATTCGAATGAAAATATAGAGGTCAAAAGTAGATAGCTTGGAAAGCAAGGTGAAAGACAAAAATCAACGAGGTTCACAAGTCTTGAAACTACAGATTATGGGATAAAGGAGAAAAACCAAACCATCCAAATGCAAACTAAGCCAAGTCGGCATTTAGCCGAGTCAATATTTCTAAGCTCGAGCTCAGGATTTGGATTTGCATAGAGTTTAATACTCGATAAATTCTTTTTAAATATAAAATCAAGATATCAGAATTTCTTAACCAACGCGATATAGTGCTATAATACCACGATTTGCTATTAATTCGGAGCGTTTTGGCTTTGACGAAAATAAATATTCTAAAAATCTAGTTTCCTAGCTCCATGTTCATCAGACATCAACAATTCTCCAATCCCTTTAGTTTTTCAGTGAGTTTGCTAGTACAACATGGTTTCTTAGTTAACCGGTTTCTAATCTTAGGTGCTGGAAAACAAAAATATTGCAGTTGTATTCTAAGATTCCGAAACATATATCCAAACGGTCACACAACAAACATTTTATTTTTGTATTTGTGCATGTTGTAGGAATTCAAATATAAAGTAACACAGTTTTAAGATTAAAAAAGTTACACGTCAGCTTTTGGACGATATCAAAGGCGATTTTAGGTTTCTGGGTACGCTCTACAAGGGCCGCCGGAATTATGACGGCACCTACGCTAGAGGCCGATTTGCCTCATGTTGTTTTGCCGGAAGAGTTTATTCAAGATGCGATTGATTTGAAGACAAGTGATGAAGGTATGGGAAAGAACTTGAATGAGAGGAATGAGGGAAAAGGTTCGACGAAGCAGGAGGTCGATCCATTTTTGGGTGTTTCGCCAGAAGAATTGATTAATGATGCGACTGATCTGGAGACAAGTGAAGAAAGTATGGGAAAAAACTTGAATAAGAGGAATGCAGGTAAAGGCTCAACAGAGCACATAGAAGGTGTGAATGAAAGTGATGATGGTTTTGGTTCTTCTGCCTCAACAAATCAGCTTTCGAGTGAAGGGAATTCAGTTAATGATTATAGTGAAGCCAACAAAAAAGGAGAATATTCTCAACCTCAAAAGGATCCCATCGGTGTGGCTTCGCCTTCATCATGGTCTTTGATTGTTCAAAACAGGCCTTCATTGTCTCAATACAGTGGAGGAGATAGATGCAATACCAACTATTCAGGTTCCAGACGATGTGTTTGTTGAGGCTCCACCACTATGGGAGGATTTTCTTATTATTTATATCATCTCTAAAGCCCCTTATATTGGGAAAATACATTCCATCGTGAAAAAAAATTGGCCTTTAGGAGATGCTTCAGTTCGGATTGATGTTTTTGTTGTGAATGACTCCACGGTGAAATTCAGAATTCGGGATGCAACTGTTCGAAATAGAGTGTTAAGAAGGGGCATGTGGAATATATGTGACATACCTATGGTGGTGTCAAAGTGGAGTCCTATTATCGAAGAGTCTCAAGCTGAAATGAAAACAATTCCTCTATGGGTAATTGTCAAAGGGGTTCCCCATTCTATGTACTCTTGGAAAGGTTTGAGTTTTCTCACAAATCTGATTGGTAATCCAAAACGTCTTCAATCCTGATACAGATTCTGAAAAAGCTTTGTTGAAGCTAGAGTGTTTCTGGAGGTCGATCTCTCAAAGCCACTCCCATCGTTTTATAAGTTTAAATCCACAAATGGGTTGATCAGGTAGTCAATTTTAAATATCCATGGCTGCCTCCGCGTTGTTCAGTTTGTGAGAAATGGGGGTACACTGTTGATAATTGTTATACTCAAAAGGGTAATGGCGGTGCTATTCCAGAACTTCAATGCTAATGAAATATCGATCACAGGTAACTCGACTCAAGGCCCTCTTGCAAAGAAAGAGAGAGGAACACAGAGCAAGGTTGAAAACATTCGCATTGGGAATAGTGGAGCTAGCTCCAAATCGAACAATCAGTCTGTTTTGAGCGGGAAAACAAACCATGTATGGATGGTTAAAGAGAACCCAACTGTAAAGACAACAGAAGAAAACGTTAAGGAAAATGGTAAAATGGAGGAGACAAATATGGAGATCCATTCAGAGAAGGAAAGTGAAAAAGATCATAATGTGGTTGTAGATAATGAATGGACAATGATGGTGTGAATAGTTTCCACCCTAATGTCCTACTGTGCTCCAAGCGGACGGCTATGCTGCTGTAGTACTTAAGGTTATCGATCCCACAAGGATTGAGCTGGTTCTTAAGGTTTCTAGATGCAATCGATAAAAACTAGAGGTTAACCTAAGATGCAAGTAACTAAATGAAGGTTTTCCTTATGAATAGTAAAATACTAGACTTAGGTTGTTGTTTTTCGGGTATTGACTAGCCTGATTCTTTAACTAAACCTATGCAAATGCACATCTGGATGACTCCTCGAACTCGAGTCGCGTTTGTAAAGATAACCAACTCCCGTTGTGAGACTATCTACGAATCCAATCCTCGATCACCAAATTCCTTTGATAGATAAGAGAATTAAACCATGCATTAAGATCGGGTTCGATGAGTTCATAAAACCCTAGCCAAAATCTCTTTAGACTAGGCGATTTTACCTACTATGAATTCTTCCGGTTAATCGATTAACTTTCGTTAAATCGAATCTCCTATGACTAAACCATGAGTGATCAGTTCAAAGCCTAATGATTCAATCCTATTCTAGCAGAGGCAATCATCAGAACATGCAATTTCAAAAGTTAACGTTCAATAATTCATGGCAAACCCTAGAACAAACCCTAAACCTAGCATGCAGATCTACTCGCACATATTAAAAGCAAAACAAAGAAACATGAATAAGAAACAAAGAAGATCATCATAAACAAGAGTGTACAGGTCGTGGTTCAACAAAGAAAGGGCCGAGGAACCGAAAACCCTGGATTCCTCGGTGAAAAACCCTAACCCTAAAACGATGAAAACCTGGAGATTTTTGTGTATTTTTGTGGGGCTCTATGGTCACACACGACCTAGAGAGGTATATATTTACCCTACGGTCTTACAAAAGAGAGAATAAAAGAATTGGGGCCATTGGGCCCGTTAAAATCCCCAAACGGAAAAAGCTCGATGTGTATGCCTCATTCTGCCGGTCGACAGAAATGGTGTGTCGGTCGCCAGAAGGCTCTGTCGACCGACATAAATGTTGTGTCGACCGACAGAACAGCCTGGACGACCCATCGTCTTCATTCTTGCTTGTTTCCGCACCAAAATGCGTGTATTTCTTCCCAAACCCTTTTGAATCTCCAAGTACCTGTTTAGCTCAAGAAATGGACTCCAAACATGCTCAAAACCATATCAAAACCTCATTGAAAACCAGTAAAAATAACGATACATCAGACAACGCCAATCAAACAAGGAAGAATGCCTAAGAAGCGTAGCCCGGTTCTAAAATTTGGAGAAGTATTTATTCTATCACACTCTAGATTCACAGTCCTTAGTGATAAGGGAGACGATGGGGAAAAACTCGAGACAGAGGAGGAAGATGTAGAAAACGTGGAACAGGAGGTATACACAATGAATGTGAATCAAACAATGGTCTGGCAACTGTTGTAGTGACTTTTAAAACAAAGACAGGAGGTGCAAGAATTTCGAGTAAAGATGATGGTACAAATGGCATTCCCCTAAGGAAGTCTCTGCCAAGACTATCAAAGGACACACATAAGATCAATCTTGGTACAACACAGCATAATACGAGGGACTCAATTCCAAGTATTTCGAATCAACGGTCCACCTGCATCCAACATTAATCCTTGTCAGGTTTTCTCTAGAATATATGTGGTTTTAACCGAGATATCAAACATGAGGTTATTTGTAATTGGCTTGAGAGTTCCCCGGTTAAGTTTGGTGGTTTATTGGAGACACGGGTAAAAGAAAGGAAATCAAACAGGATCTTCTCGAAAGTTTTCAAAGACTGGTCATCTCTATCAAATTATGAATCCCATCGATTGGGGAGAATTTGGGTGGTTTGGAGTCGTGACACTCCGGTAGTCACGAGTGCTCAAATGGTGACAGTTTCAATTTTATTATAAGGCTTAAAGGAGGAATTTTTCTGTTCATTTTTCTACGCGCCAAATTTTGTGGAAGAAAGGAAATCTCTTTGGGAAGACATAAGGAATCATCATGACTCATCACTGATTCGTGAAAATCATTGGATAATTATGGGGGATTTTAATGAGATTTTAGACATCGAAGAGCACTTAGATTTCTATGTTGATCCTTTTATTCCTCCAGGGATGCGAGATTTTCAACATATTGTACACTACTCTTTTCTTCAAGATATGAAACTTCATGGACCAACACTTACATGGTGTAATAAGCGTTTGGAGGGGCTGATATGTAAGAAGCTTGACCTCTCTTTGATTAATGAAGCCTTGTTTCACAAATTTCCTAAAGCGTATAATAAATTCGAAGGTGGAGGATGCTCGGATTATCTTCGTTGCCGTGTTCAAGTCATTGAGGGTAGATTTAAACCGAGAAAATATTTTAACTTCACTAACGCAATGAATTATTTGGAGGAGTTTATTTCAGCAGTGAATGAGTTTTGGGAAGACAAATAAGCTATCTATAATTCAATATCAGCACTGTTTCGCTTTGGGAAGAAGCTGAAACTTCTCAAACCAAGTCTGAGGTCACTTGGAAGGAAGCATATGAATGTGTTAGTTAAACGAACGAGGGAAGCATATGTAGATTTGTGTACTCGACAGGCTGAGACTTTAAAAAACCCTACTCCAACAGTGATGGCAGTACAAAATGTGGCTTATAATAGATGGCAGGCTCTTGCGATTATTGAGGAGAAATATATGAGTCAAAGAGCTAAATTACATTGGCTAAAAGTGGGTGATGGTAATAATAAA
Source organism: Draba incana (assembly GCA_963576765.1). Taxonomy (NCBI): domain Eukaryota; kingdom Viridiplantae; phylum Streptophyta; class Magnoliopsida; order Brassicales; family Brassicaceae; genus Draba; species Draba incana. Next base: position 29,107,903 of record OY755209.1, read on the forward strand.
GTTTTCCATCGAGCAGCCAAAACTCCTGACACCGTTAAATCTATTCGAGAGCTAAGGACATGCGATGTGGTAATTAATACACAGAAAGAGATGAAAGTTGTTGCATCAAATTATTTTGAAGAGTTTTTAACTACTAAGCCACACGGTTTTGTAGGTTCTTCAGTGGAGGAGCTGCGAACTTTGCTGCGATTCCATTTTTCAGAATCGAATAATCTGCTTCTTGTTCAGGATGTAGGTGATGATGAGATAAAAGACGTGCTTTTCAAAATGCCTCGTGATAAACCCCTGGGCCCTGATGGGTATACTATTGAGTTTTTCAAGGCATCATGTTCCATAGTTGGTCGAGATTTCATGGAAGCTTTCAAATACTTTTTTGTAAAGGGTTTTTTCCATTGGGAATCAACACTAGCTACAATTCTGGCGTTGATTCCAAGGAAGAAGGAGGCTACTGAGATTAAGGATTACATACCTATTCAGTGTTGTAATTTACTATATAAGGTAATATCTAAGATACTTGTGAACCGATGGAAGAGAATTCTATCAGATTTTGTGTGTCCAAACCTATCAGCATTTGTGAAAGGTACTCATGGAGAATGTCCTTCTTTCTTCGGATTTGGTAAAGAATTACCAAAAGGTTACAATCTCATCACATTGTGCGGTAAAAATTGATATTGCCACGGCGTTTGATTCCGTTCAATGGCATTTCTTATTGACTACTTTATCAGCACTTAGGTTTCCGGATAAATTTATTCACTAGATTAGGCTTTGAGTGACTACAGCTTCTTTTTTCGTTCAAGTTACTAGAGAATTGGCAGGGTTCTTTAGGAGTAATAGAGGTCTCCGTCAAGGCTGTGCACTCTCACCTTATCTTTTTGTGATATGAATTCATGTTCTATCTAGGAAGCTGGATAAGGTATTTGCTGAGCACAAGGTAGGCCATCATCCTCTAAGCAAAAACATTAAGCTCACTTACTTGTGCTTTGCAGATGACATGATCGTTTTTGTAGAAGGCTCTAAGCGATCCATAGAAGGGATTCTAGGGGTTTTTAAGGATTTTGTGGCTGAATCTGGTTTGCATATTAGTTTGGAGAAATCAACGTTTTTTATGGCAAGGGTTACTAATATCCAGAAATAGGCCATATTGGACCCATGCCATTTTGAGTCTAGGGCTTTGCCGGTACGTTATTTGGGGTTACCTTTGTTGACGAAAAGGATGACGGTAAATGATTATACACCCCTTCTCGGAAAAATCAAAAAATTGTATCAGTAGTTGGACGGTACGACATCTATTTTTCGCAGGTCTTCAACTGATTGGCTCGGTTATCTACAGTTTGGTAAACTTCTGGATTTCTGCGTTTCGACTTCCCAAGAGTTGTATTACAGAGATTGAGAAACTATGTAACATTTTCCTTTGGTCGGGTCCTGATATAAACCCTAAGAAGACCAAAGTAGCATGGAGAGATGTGTGTAAACCTAAATCCGAGGGTGCTTTGGGATTACGATCGATTGGAGATGCAAATAAAGTGTGTTGCCTTAAACTTATTTGGCCATTAATCTCAGCTAGAAACTCGCTATCGGCAGTGGCGAATCCAGAAATTTTTCAAACTGAGGGTGGATGATCGATCTTTAAAATATAATTATTTTTTATGTAAAAATTTAAAAATAAAAATAAACTATGTATCTAGAATATTATATTGTGAAACTAAAAATAAAACGGATATAGTGTTTCTCCATTAAAACTTTAGTGTAATAGAAAAAATATTTGACAAAATAACCAAATTAAACATAACATTTAAATATTTAGAGGTTTTTAACTAACGTCTTTAATTGCTTTTCATAAAAAAAATTGTAACTATTGTTAAGAAAATCAAAGATAAACCATTTTCTAAAATAAGATGAAAAACCAACAAATTATGAGAAAAAAAACGATTTTTTTATAAAAAAATTCGAAGTAACAAGAAGGGAAATCTTAGAAAAAAATGTTTCTTGTTTGTAAAACATACATTCCTTAGATTTCGAAAGAGATAATAAATGGTAAAAAATTTAAAAAATAATTAAATTGGCAAGGATTTAAAGTTAAATTAAAGGATACAAACATGCTGACAAAAAAAGGAAATAAACAATGAAACAAATTTTTGATTACCTTTTTTTTATTTATCGAGCAAAATTTAAGGAGGGAGCAAAATAGTTTTTCATTGGGGGCAATTAATTTGATCTTTAAAAATACTAAAGAATCTCAAAAATTTATTGGGGGCAATGATGTAGCGGATAGTTTCCACCTAAAATCTACTGTACAGCAAGCGGACGGCTATGCAGCTGTAGTATTTGAGATTATCGATCCCACAAAGAGCTGTGCTGGTTATCTCGGTTTAAACTAGGGTTTTGGTATTCTTCTACTAAACTAAACTTAACGTGCAAAATGACTAAGGGTTTCTTCTTATGATGAGGGGGATCAGATCATAGGGAATCTTTTGGTTCCTAACAGATTCATTAGATGATTCAAACTGCAAGTTTCTAAGTTTCCCAACCCCTTTCTCTTAACAGTATCGACTTGTAACTTTCGTTCACTAAGTGATCTTTGCCTAAACACTTAAAATTCGATATTCCTATTGAATCTACACTGATTAAACAAGCATTACACGTCCAAGAAGGATAGGTTCACAGGCTGCTCACGAAAATCTCTTTGCGAGAGACAGAACTACTCGATTAGGGTTCTTCCGGTGTGATCTATCGACTCCCGTTGTTAGATCACGGCTTGAGCTCTTAAACTAGGTTAGCTACTCCTATTTCAAGTTCTGATCTACTTCCCTAATAGAAAAACCTAACACATGCATTCAACAATTATCATAACGAATCATTCGGGTGTTCTAAACCCTAGAAGCCATAGGAAAACCCTAGATCTGAAAAGCTATCTACTCTGACAAGATCAAAGCAAACACAAAGAAAAACATGGTCTCTGAATACTTCATTGAATCAAAAGCAAACAAAAAAAATAGTACCAGTATTCGGAATGGAAAGACAAACTCTTTGAATCCTCGGAAATCACAAAGTAAACCTAGAACAAGTGTTTTTGATCTCAAGAACAACAAAGAGGCTAAGAGGCAGCAAAAACTCGAACTCTCTGACCTAAAGACGTCTGAGAACTTATATAGGTCGAGCTATAATCATATTGGGCCTTTCGGAAGAGATTTAGGATTTTTTAAAACGGGCCAGGCCATTCTACCGACCGGCAGGATTGGCCAGGCGACTTCTTCTCTTCATTTCTTCACCGTTTGAGCTCCTTTCACGCCCCTTTCGATCAAAACACCTTTCCTTCTTTATTCCTTGATAAACCTATGAAAATAACACTAAAAGACTCGATAAAGGACTTGTATCGTGACATAAAACAGGTAAATTCCACGACACATCAAACTCCCCCAGACTTAGATCTTTGCTTGTCCTCGATGGCTCTGCCAGTGGTTCCCTCGTCGGTGAACCGCAAGCGCGAGCACGCCGGCGCCGGCCATTCCTCTTCCTCCAAGGTCCAGCGAACATATGCGGCGCCCAAATCAGGGCGGGACTCCCGCCGGGATGACCGGCGTGGGAGTTTTCAGTCGCCTCCTAGGCCGACGCCTGTAACCGTCGTCGAGGATAGCGACGAGCATGATCCGTCGGAAGGCGGAGGCTTGGTGAGGAGACCGGCGAGTTCTCATGCTCCGGCCCCGCCGCCTGTATCGGGAGCTATCGCTCCGCCTTTGTCTTCTGGGACTGTTCCTTCTCCGGTGGTGGAGACAGAGAGGTATGCCGTCGCTGCATCCCCCGTTTTGTTGCTGGATTCGGGCGGTGCCCTTCTAGATCTTGAGGCTCCGGGGGTCGTCGGCTCTCCGAGGGTTTTGGAGGAGGCGGAGCCTGCGATTGACCCCGCGGCGGCCCCCACGGGGGAGGCTGTTGAGACGCCGGGCGATGGTGCCGCTGCGTTGGTGTTGCCGGGTGGTTCTGTAGTTCCTCCCGAATAGTTAACGGTCGCGGAAGGAGGTCGGGAAGCCGAGGATGCTTCCGAGGCGGCTCCCGCCCCTATGTCTTTCCAGTTTTCCTATCCTGGGACGACCGCCATCGAAATGGACGCAGAGGAGTGCGCCCGTCTTCAGGTCGCGGTCCGCTCAGAGAACCTCGACTTCTCGCATTCTTCGTTGTTTTACTCGGCGGAATTTGCGAAGCTGGCGCGCCTTAACATCCGGGGGATGGTTTACCAGAATTATCTGGTGGTGGCATATGACCATCAGGTCGGGGCTCTTGAGCGGGAGCTTGCGGAGGCTCGGGCGGCGCCGAAGCCGAGGCTTGAGGAGACCGAGGCTGCCCTCAACCTCGCGATTAAGAGGAGTAAGGCACAGCTCGTCGAGAACTCGCTCAAGGAGGAGAGGAGCCGTGTTGAGGAGCCTCGAGCGCGAGGTTGGGGTCGTGACTGCCCTTCGAGGCGAAGTAAGGAGGGTCGAGAGAGAAGCCCAGGAGAGAGAGACGCGGGCGCTTCGCGAGGCGCAGAGAAGGGCTGAGGAGGAGGTAGAGCCCTTCTGTTCCTTCGTGGAGCGAGCTGGCCAGTATCTGGCTGACCGTTACGCGGCTCGGGAGCTCCAGGAGTGTCTCGAGCGGACTTTGGGGGAGCTTGCGTGCCTGGAGGCCGTTGGTGCGGAGGATCGCGCTTCGGAGTATAAGAATACTCTGCTCCGTCGCGAGGCTGGTATCCGCGAGGCGATGCATCAGGCCAGCTATGCGACCCTTGAGGTATGCGATCTTGCGCTAGTGTAGCATGCCGTTCGTGCCGGCTCGCCAAGGAGGGCCGCGGTTCCCGCCCGCGAGGACTGAGAGTTATGCTAATGCGGGGGCCGTCCTTCTCCGAGGATTCCTTCCTCCGACCTTCCTTGGCTCAGGTTGTTGTGGAAAAATGATTGTCGCACAAGTAAGCAACCTTGCCTAGCGGAGCGGTGGAGAGAGGAGGAAGACGAGGTGGATTTGACACCGCAGTGTTTCCATGTAGGTAACGGGCTTCATGAGTTCTTAGGAGAGGTGCCCGAGGCTTCGGGGCGTGCCTGAGAGCAACGTTTTCCATATACTGCTTGCTCGATGCTCCGATACGCTTTCGAGTTCCCGTGGGGCCCGTTGCGAGGTTGGGCGTTTTGGGTTCTTCTTCGATCTTCCGTTTTGAGGTCCGGACTCGTGTTCCGGTATTCTCTAGGATAGAAAGTCGTAGGAAGAACGGGACGCCCTTCTAGTTTGTGTGTGAGCAGGCGTTAGCTGAGACCTCCGTCGTTGGATGGATCGAGCTTCGTTTGCCTTCCTTGTATTTTTGTTTTTGGCTTCGTTTGCCTTCCTTGTACTCGACCGAGGTCGAGTGTTCCCCGGGTTTTTGAATAAATAAACGAGCTTTTATGAAAGATGTGTTTCATTTTACTGCGTTTATTTGAGCCTTGGGCTTTTGAGAGACAATTTAACAGCGATACGCAGCCTCGACTTACCTTGCCTCTTTGGCTGCGGAGCATGAGTTCGACTTACGGTTGCGAAACATGGGCCGACTTATGCCGGATATGCACCTCGCGGATGGGCTCCGGCTAAGTGATGGTGCGAACTCGGGGTTCGGCTTACGAGTGCACACCTTTTGCGGGTCGGACCCGGCTTAAGGTTTGCTTAGTTTTGAGAGGGTCCTAGGTGATCAACCTACTGCATCTTGGCGATGTGTGTGCGGGCGAGGCCCGGCTTGGAGCCTTCCCTTATCAAGGGTTGGTCCTAATAGCTGCAAGGCTTGGCTCGGCTTACAGCTGTTTGGGAGCATTGGCGCTGTTGCTCTTTTGAGAGAAGAGGCTTAATTCTCGCAAGTCTTTAGAGGAACTGTTTGATAGTTCAACCTCGGACTTAAGGTACCTTCTGAGGTGCAAGGCGTTCCATGAATGCAGGACTTGCTCGCCGGAGGTGGTGAGAAGCTCGTAGACGCCGGGTTTGACGATCTTTGAAATGAGGTACGGGCCTTCCCAATTCGTACCTAGTTTGGTGATGGGCTTTTCGGCCGTATTTTCGAAGACTTGGCGTAGGACCAGATCGCCAACCATGAAGCGGCGGGGACGCACCTTCTTGTTATAATGTTGGGCCGTCGCTTTTTGGTAGTTCTGTATTCGGAGGATGGCTTGGTCCCCTTTTTCCTCTAGTTCGTCGTTCCATTGTTCCAGCATTGTTTTGTTGACTGCTGGATTTATGGTTAGCGTTGAACGTCGGAGCGATGGGATTGTTGTTTCCGCGGGAGCCAATGCTTCCATTCCGTGGGATAGCGAGAAGGGGGTTTGACCGGTTGAGCGTCAGGGAGTGGTGCGATGTGACCATAGTACCCCGTCGAGCTCGTCAGCCCACAGTCCATTGCATTCCTCGAGACGCTTCTTGAGGCCTTCGATGATTCTTCTGTTGGTGGCCTCGGCTTGGCCGTTACCCTGCGGGTAGCGAGGCGTTGACTTGTTTAGTCGGTTTGTCTTTGGTTTAGCACAAACACTTAAATGTAAGCTTTTCTCTATTGACGAGAATCAATCAACAAAAACATTATTCTTCTCCAATCTCTATTTCTCTCTATCATCATCGTTCATCACCATCCTCATAGAATCCCAGGTTCTTCGAAGTGGTTCTTCTTCCTCGTAATCACTTTCTAGACTGAGATTTACCGTTCTTCGAACTTTCTGTAGGTTCCGGATCGGATTCTATCTTCAATTTATTCAATCTGTTACATTAGGTTCTGGAAAATAGAAACATTACTGTTGTATTGGTGATTTTGAAACATATATCCAAACGGTCACACAACAAAACATTTTATTTTTATATTTGTGCTTGTTGTAGAAATTTGGATATATTGCTTTTAAGCCAAGCCTCCGAAAATTCTATCTTGGGTCTATATTATTGTATTATTGTTGGGAGATTGACCATATCGATCGAAACTAAATTTCTATCCATTGATATAGTCAAGAGATCACTACAAGAAAACAAGGTTTTTACGACTGCAATATTCGTAGCAATTTAGTCGCTAAATCAAGATTTACGACTATTTTACGACTACTTAGTGTAGTTGTAAATCCATAGTCGGTGATTGAAGTAGTCGTAAATATAGTCGCTAATTTACGACTATATTTACGACTATTTTATGTAGTCGTAACGTAGTCGTAACATAGAAGCTTAAATTTACGACTAGCTTACGACAAATTTACGATTAATTCGCATGAATACAGGTGGTTTTGTTGGAGTCGTAGTATAGTCGTAAAAATTAGCGACTATTTTACGACTACTTTCCCGACTGACTTACGACTAATTTACGACCAATATGGTCCATAAATGTTTTGTTATGGAAAATAAGCGACTAATATGGGACTATGTTACGATTATGTGACGACGGATATACGACAATTTGGCGACTAATATAATGAGGGACAATAATGTATTGTATCCTATTCTTGGCTGCCTGCATTTTGTTTTGTTTCTCATGTCAACAAAATATATAAAATCCTAATGGAATTAAAACAAAGATCAGAGCACTAGAAATATAACACAAAAGAGTAAAAATTACATAGATTACCATTCTTACAAGTCTTAACACCAAATAAAAGACATAGAGTTTGTACACACATTCATACTTGTTCATGATAGTTAAGAAGTTGAGAGGGATAGATAAGAAACCTAAGAAGCAGAATCATGTGGAGTTGAAGGACGAGTTGTTGGTGGAGAGGTTGATAGAGGCCTTGTTGTGCTTTGTTCACCTGAACGACTCGCCAAAAAATCCAGAAACAAGGGATCAGTTTCGCGCAGATACTCTTCCACCAAGGAGAAGGTCTTCAGCTTGCCCTTATGCTCAGCAACCACTTTGGAATGCTCTTCTTCACGCTTTTTACTATCCTTAGCTTGCTGCTCGATTAGACGTTGAGCCTCCTTCAGTTTCTCTTCTAATGTCAGAAACTTTGAAGAGTCTCCTTGTTGGTTACGAGTTACACCATTCTCCAGATTGATGCTGCCAATTCCATAAGGAATACCTCTTGAATCCTTCTGAGTGGCCTGTCAAAACAAAAGAAAACAGTGAATAAAGAGCATTACTAATTTGAATTAAAAGACCATATAGTCTAGAAGATATGTTACTTAACCTGAAGAAATATGGCATTACATTCATCTTCTGTGAGGTCCCGAGGTCGTGAAGCACAGTCTGAAACACATGAAGTCTCTTTCTGGATGTCAGCCAACTTCTTTTCCTTTTCCTGCTCATAAGTAAGAACGATTTTCTCCGCCTTCCGATCAACAAAAGTACCATCTGGTTTTGTATGCGTTTGCACGAAAACCTCACCAATACTTACTGGTCTTCCCAATTCTTGTTCCTGCATTGTTACAAAAGAAACAAATATTATGAAAAAATTAAAGTTAATAAAATACAAAAATGAAATCTTACAATGACTTACCATTTTTGCTTTTCTTTCTTGAAACGATGTTGGCCCTGATAAGTGGATGCTAGGGCCGAGACCATTACGGTCAGACATACGACATTTGGAATAGGTGAGACTCTTTTGTTGTGCTTCTTCAGTATTCCAGTATTCAATCATTGTGTCCCAGAGAGTTTTCTTGATCCATTTAGGGCGTTCTCGACTAACCCTAACGTTGCTTACCATGTCTTTCAGCCGCCGTCCGCAAATAGTTTCAAAATGTTCCTGAACTGTCCCTGTTATCAAGGGATCCCAAGTGTGGGTTTTCTACAAAACAAAGAGCGTAAACTGATGCTAGTAATAAAAATATAAGTAAGCCTATATGTTAAGAAGGCTAGAGGATAGAAAACTTTACCGCAAACTCGAGGAATAACATTTCTTTCTTATCCTGAGGCACACATGACCAGCTATAGTAGGGACCATTGAATTTGTTTGTACAAATTTTAGTAATCTTCCTAACCAGGCGTGATTTAACATCACGAGTAAACCTGCAAATGAAAACCCTTTGTGTATGAAACTGAAAAGACAGAAAGCACTACTTTTAAACCAAAACTGAAATCACTCCAATCAAATTGCACAGAGCAAAGCAAAACAAAGTTGGTTTCAATCAAAACTAAGTTGCAGCTATGCTAATGTAAATTTAAAGTATAGTACTTAATAACTTTAAGCTACTGGGTCAAATTAAGCTACACATTTCAACATTTGCTCTGCTTACAATGTTAATTCAAAGTAAAGTACTTAACTAGCAAACAAAGTCAAATCCCTAAACAAAGTCAATATCTATTATTAGTATAGACATCAAAACAACACATGTGACTCATGACATAATCTACACAATAAATCATTAATAAAAACGACATTCAGGACCACACTCATACACATAGAGCAGTTAAAATAAGAGAAAGACAAGACAATTGGAGATTGCTTTCAATCTTAACCCACAGCTTCCTCTGCTCTACGTATATTTCCATAATCACATACTTCAATGAATCTAACCACATAACAAGAAAAGAAGAAATGTAGACTCACACACAAACTTCAACACAGAGCAAACTCAAATCTACAAACCAAACTTTAGACTGAAACCAATCCAAAACAAAGCACCAAATCCAATCAAATCAACAAATTGCGAAAACCACAATCTAGAAACCAGTAAAGGAGCAAACTTTAGAATGAAACCAATACAAAGCTAAGCACCAAGTCCAATCAAATCAACAAATTACAAAACCCCCAATTCAAAACAAGCTATTGTCTTAAAGCTGAAGAAGAGGAAGAGTCATACCATTGCGTATTTGGCATAAGTAAGGGAGAGAGAACCGTGACAAAACTATCACGGCCTGGCATCCTTAACAGAGCATTTAGCTCCCTCAGTGAGTCCTCCTGAAGCCCTACCACAGCATCTTCGTCATCCTCATTGACGAAATTGTTCCCTTGAGAAGATGGTTGACTCTGCGCCGGCTGAAAGTTACATTGGGAAGGTGAATGGGTCGGTTGGATAATCGGATTGTTTTGAACTTCTTGACTTCCAAGGTCTTGACGTTGGTGATTACCTGAAGTCTGGAAAAGTGTAAGGGGCGGTGGAAAGTCCCGGAAATTTGGTGCTGCGGGAGTTGAAGGTTGGGGTAAACGACGGACTGGCTCTTCGGTTGACTGATTTGGAGGATTTGGAGCCGCCGGCGTAAAATCGTACTGAGTAGGAAGCGAATTAGGTCTTTTCGCTGCTGCAGCTCTCTGAGAAACGTTGGGAGCAGCTGCTCTCTTTCGTCCCTTCTGCTTTGTTCCGGCCATTTTTGGTTGATTCGAAGAGAAATCGAAGAGAAATCGAAGAAGATTCGAAGAGAAATCGAAGAAGATGAAGGAGATTTAAGTTTATGCGGGTTAATCGAAGAAGATGAAGAGAAGAGAAGAAGAGAAGAGGAAGGCGATTTTTAGGGTTTGTGGAAGAGAAGAGAGAAAGGCGATTGTCGTGTAGGTTTAGGAATAATTGGGATGGGCTTTAAATTAATTTGGGTTTGGGTTAATATGAGAATTAATAAGTGTTTAAGTAATTTAATTATATGCAAATTTCACTAACTTAAACAATTTAACTTACTTAATCAACAAATTGTAACTTAAAATTTGTAATTATTCAAAATGAATAAACTTATTAACCTAAATTTTGTCTCAAATTAAAATTATCCATTACATCGGAATTTGTGGAGCAGCTTCTAATTCATCATCCGAAGACGATAAATTACACTGGAATTCATCCTCTGGTTCTGCATCTCTGACATCATAATCGAGATCTATTGGATTTACTCCCTCTCCCACATTTTCGAGTTCGAGATCTTCAATTGTAATCCCTAATACACCATCATCATTTTCGGTTTGCAAAAGCGCCGGTTGATTGGTCGTATATCCTACTTCAATGTTTTGCCTCGGGTTGACTTTCACAACATTGAGCCACGCTTTCTTCGGTCTCTTTATGTATGGGTATGGAATATAACAAACTTGACCTGCTTGCGAGGGTTTTTGCAATATAAACATCTACAAGTTAATAAATGATGACATATGTGTGTGTATATATGTATGTAAATAAATATGTACCTAGAATAAATGGTTCGTATTTATTGTACTGTCTCGATGAAAGAACATCTACAACGCCACCATTGCTCCTCCTAGTGCCTCTACCGATAACAGGGTCATACCACTGACACTTAAAATGTGTGATTCTCAAATTGGCCATCCCCTCATACTGAAGTTCCATGATATCAGTTAAGATCCCATGAAAATCCGCTGCATCAGACGCATCCGTGTAATTTTCACCTTTGACACATATCCCATAGTTACATGTCTTTCCTCTAAAGCCATGATTTTGCGTATGAAACAAATAGCCTCTTGTAAAATACATTGGCCATGTTTTGACCTTGTTCAAAGGTCCTTGCACTATCTCTTGAACCCAAGTAGGAAATGGATTTGTGGCATTCCAGTAAGTAACATGCATAAGCTTAAACAATATGAAAATATAGAATAATAAGATATAGTATTAACATAGGTATGAATATAGTTTTCACTTACATAAGCTTTAACCCATTCATGATATTCGTCAGCCCTTTTCGCGGAGAGTTCTTTTTCGGTAAGTCTTGTATATTTGGCCAAAATGTATTCCTCGAACATGCTATATATATACCACACCAAAAAATATATATATGAGAGCTAATATAAAAGCATAATTAAGTTGAGAGATGGCAGCTTATATACCGTTCAATTGGCTGAAAATAGTCACAATTTCGTAAAACATATGAATGTGCACATTCATAGTCTTTTTCTGAAAGCCATACTTCACGCATTTCCCCACTTGGGCGGCCGACTTGAGTAAATATAGAAGGTACTCCAGAGACATGATATACAGGGATTTCACCTTCATCAAATCTTGTTAACCTGACCAAATGAATTTTAAGTAAGTAACTAAAATAAAATAATAAATTGACTTACTTTTAGTAAAAATGATTTGCAAATTAACAGTTACCTTGATTTTGTTTGTATATTGTCGGCAAAGTAGTGTTCTGTGAAATATGCAATCTCGTCATTGATATATGATTCAACAATTGATCCTGACGCATACCTTTTGTTCTTTGCTTTTCCTTTCAACTTTTTGAAAAATCTTTCAAAAGGATACATCCACCTATATTGGACCGGCCCACCTAATTCAGCTTCGTAGGGGAGGTGTATAGGTAAGTGCTCCATCACATCAAAAAATGATGGTGGAAAAATCTTTTCCAAATTGCATAGAATTATAACTATGTTCTGTTTTAGAATTTGGACCCGACTTGTATGCAAAGTTCTCGAACATAAGTCTCGAAAAAAGCTCCAACCCCTACAATGTAGATATTTTAACTACGTCAAGTTAATTACTATAAAAAGACTAGAATCATATTACGTGTTGCATATCTCAAATAACTCGTACCTGATAAAGCAAGGTGGACGTTTCGGTCTAGGAGTTCTGCAAAGATAAATGGAAGTAGTCGCTCCATAAAAACATGGCAATCATGACTCTTCATGCCTGTAAACTTTCTATTCACCAAATCAGCACAAGTAGCTAAATCTGACGAATAACCATCTGGGAATTTAACCGCATGTTTCACACATTCCAATAAACTTGTTTTTCCAGCTTCTGTCAATGTGTAGGCTGGTAAAGGAGCTTGACCCCCACTGGTATGTAAATGTGGCCGAGAACAGAATTGTTGTATATCCAGTCTTGACATGATGTTGTCTTTTGATTTACCCTTCACACTCATAAGAGTATTCATGATGTTATCGAAAAAATTCTTCTCCGTATGCATCACATCAATATTATGTCGGAGATTAAGGTCCCTCCAATACGGCAGCTCCCAGAATATACCCTTTTTGTGCCAATTATGTTCCTTTCCATAGCCAGGCATCTTCTTTTCGTGACCATTTCCACCCACATCCTTAGTTTTAGGAGGATTTACACCATTCAAGCGTTCGCAATAAACTTGCTCACCGGTCAAACATTGAGGTGGATACTCTCTCGATGCATCTCTGCCCTTTCGGAAATCCTTTTTATTCCTTCTCATTGGATGACCATTAGGAAGGAATCTTCGATGACAATCAAACCAACACGTCTTTCTTCCATTCGGTAGATAAAAAGACTTTGTATCTTCCATGCAAACTGGACAAGATAATTTACCATGAGTTGTCCATCCTGATAACATGCCATACGCTGGAAAGTCGCTTATCGTCCACATAAGCACTGCTTTTAAATTAAAATTTTGCTTCAAAGACACATCGTACGCATCTACTCCAGTAGACCACAACTCTTTTAACTCCGCAATAAGTGGTTGGAGAAAGACATCAAGACTAGCTCGCGGATGATTTGGCCCAGAATTCAAAATTGTAAGAAACAAGTACTCTTCATTCATGCACATACCAGGGGGTAGATTGTATGGAGTTAAGATCACAGGCCACAACGAATGATTGCGAGTCATGCCAAATGGATTGAACCCATCAGTACATAATCCAAGATATACGTTACGGGGTTCTTCGGCAAACAGGGGATTTTGAGCTTTAAAATATCTCCACTCCGCCGCATCAGAAGGATGACTCATTTCTCCCTCGTTTGCGTGATGCTCAGCATGCCATCTCATTGCCGCTGCAGTCTTGTAGCTCTGATACATTCTCTTCAATCTGTCAGCAACGGGTAGATACCACATACGGCTATATGGTACTTTTGTTCTGCGTCGGGCGTCTTTAGGCTTCCATCTTTGTGCACCACAAAAGAGACATTTATCTTCCTTCTCGTCTTCTTTCCAGAAGAGCATACAATTGTTAATACAAACATCAATGGTATGATATGGGAGGCCTAAATTTCGCATCAATTTTTTTGTCTCGTAATGTGAACTAGTAGACCGGTTTCCTTCTGGTAAATAATCTGTCAGTATTCCACAAACAGAATCCACTAAGTTTTCACTCATATTATATTCAGCCTTATTCTGCATGACTCGAGCAGCTAAGGATAGCTGCGAGTGACCTTCACGACAACCATCATATAATGGATTTTTTGCACTATCTAACAAGTCGTAGAATTTTTTTGAATGGTTATATACCGGTTCTTCTACGGCCTGATAACTATCATCCTGAAAATTAACATCCTGATAATTAACATCCGGATGATAGTTATCACCAAAATTCACATTTACCCGAAATGCATCATTCACCATATCCACACATCTATCTTCTACTACATTACCAATTTCTTCACCCCTATCTACATACGTCGGACCATTGTAACTCGTTCCTAAATTAATATTGACTTCTTCTCCATGCATATACCAAACATAATAATCAGGCATAAATCCTTTGCTAAGTAGATGATTCCAAATTTTTCTCCCCGGGAGAAATACTTCGTTTTTGCAAACATTACAAGGACAGTAAAACTTACCGAGATTATCCTGTGTTAGGGGCTGACTATTAGCGAATGTTATGAACTGTTCCACCCCCAATTGGAATTCTTCCGAAAAATTTCCAGTAACTTCATCAAATCTCTTGTACATCCACTCTCGAGAATTACAATAATTTGAATTGCCCGACATTATTTTTTTTTGAAAACGTTTTTTTTTTAGAGGAGAAGATGTTGGTGGGATGAAGATAACAAATGGGGAGTATATATAGGCTCATTTTGGCGACTACATTGGCGACTAATCCAAGTAGTCGCCAAAAACCAGTACACCTACCCCGACATGAAAACCATGTGTTTTTTCTCCTCGTACGTTACGACTATTTTTACGACTATTATACGACTCGCCTTTTTAGTCGTATATTAGTCGCCGATTTAGCGACTATTTTACGACCCGCCGTTTTACTTCTCGACTATTTTCCTCGTGTGACATTTAGTCATAAATTAGTCGCTAATATACGACCATTTTTACGACTACTTTATGTAGTCGCATTTTACCGACTAATATACGACTAATTGTATGTAGACGTAACATAGACGCTTAAAAATAGCTAATTAGTCGCCAAATATACGACTACAGATTTAGTCGCCAAATGTAGTCGTAAAAAGACTGTTTTCTTGTAGTGGATTGCTTCTTAATTGAGACGAATTCAGTTTCTTGAGAGATTGCTTCTTGAGACCAATTCAGTTTTAACAATAATAATGTTAATACGACTTGACGGAAAACAATGTATAAAGAATTGTAAGTTGGATCATTCTTAATAAAAGTTATTAAGTCGGGTCGTTCTAAATAATGATATTTTGTAAGTTGTTCATTCTTATTAAATGCAACTTGTGACTTGGGTCTTTCTTTAGAAACCAAATTCGTAAGTTGGGCCATTCTAAATTAATAAAGATAGAAATAATTGTGGAAATTTCTATGTTTTAAGCATTCTATTACAATAAAACATGCTTAACCACTCGTACCATTGTCGACGGTTTCAAACTTTCTAATGAAAAGTCTATATAAGAAGAAGGTTTGCTTTCATTAATTTCTCACACTCAAAATATTCAAAATATTTCTATACACAATCGTTCTTATTTTCATTAATTTCTCACAATCAAAATATTTCTATACACTATCAATGGCTCCTTGTTTACAGAAGGTTCATGATAACCATGTACATGTATTCATGACTGATGGAGAAGCAAGAGCTGGAGGAGCAGGAGAAGGAGCAAGAGCAGAAAGAGGAGGAGGAGGAGGAGGAGGAGGTGGTGGAGGAGGAGGAGGAGGTGGTGGAGGTGGTGGAGGAGGTGGAGGAGGAGGAGGAGGTGGTGGTGGAGGTGGTGGTGGAGGAGGGGGAGGAGGATGTTGATGAGGAGGAGAGTTTTGAGGTGGGTGGAAGAGAAGCTCACGTTTCTTTTTTTTTTCTTTTTTTTTTTTGCAAATAATAAAATAGTGGTTTTATGTTCCTATCTATGAGGACAAACCCACTTTTCCTTTTTTTTGTTTTTTTGCTTTGTGCATCCAAGTGTGTAGGAGTTATGACTCCAATGTACATTGGAAAAAAACAATTTAATGTATAAAAGGCTTTCGTATTGAAGGAGTTGTTCTTGTGTTCTTAATTAAGAAATTTTTGTTGCTAACTAAATTTTAAAACAAATTTGACAAAGCCAGAAAATTGATTAAGGAAAAAAAAAATTACATCAAATAATCATGAACAAGACATCATGTCCCCTACTAGTCACTTGGATCCGCTATCAAGAGCCCAACGAAACCTTCCGTCGATAACCTCTTATCTAACCACTTGGTTTGTCCTATTTCAAAGTTAAAGTCTGTGTTCTAATGTTATTTGGGTTCCAGGTTGCAAGTATGTGGTCGAATATATCTGTAATTTGTATTTGGGATTTAATCTTAATAAAAGCTGATTAAAAAAAAAAATGCCCCCTGCTAGTCGAGTGGCTATAGCAATTACCACTACTAGTGGTTCAAAGTTGAAAAAGCTTTTCTGGCAAATTTAACCGTTAGAATGGCCGGATTATGAAAACGTTGGAGTGAGTACTATAACGTAATCTAGTCATAAATCGAATTTGGAGTATATTCGAATGAAAATATAGAGGTCAAAAGTAGATAGCTTGGAAAGCAAGGTGAAAGACAAAAATCAACGAGGTTCACAAGTCTTGAAACTACAGATTATGGGATAAAGGAGAAAAACCAAACCATCCAAATGCAAACTAAGCCAAGTCGGCATTTAGCCGAGTCAATATTTCTAAGCTCGAGCTCAGGATTTGGATTTGCATAGAGTTTAATACTCGATAAATTCTTTTTAAATATAAAATCAAGATATCAGAATTTCTTAACCAACGCGATTTAGTGCTATAATACCACGATTTGCTATTAATTCGGAGCGTTTTGGCTTTGACGAAAATAAATATTCTAAAAATCTAGTTTCCTAGCTCCATGTTCATCAGACATCAACAATTCTGCAATCCCTTTAGTTTTTCAGTGAGTTTGCTAGTACAACATGGTTTCTTAGTTAACCGGTTTCTAATCTTAGGTGCTGGAAAACAAAAATATTGCAGTTGTATTCTAAGATTCCGAAACATATATCCAAACGGTCACACAACAAACATTTTATTTTTGTATTTGTGCATGTTGTAGGAATTCAAATATAAAGTAACACAGTTTTAAGATTAAAAAAGTTACACGTCAGCTTTTGGACGATCTCAAAGGCGATTTTAGGTTTCTGGGTACGCTCTACAAGGGCCGCCGGAATTATGACGGCACCTACGCTAGAGGCCGATTTGCCTCATGTTGTTTTGCCGGAAGAGTTTATTCAAGATGCGATTGATTTGAAGACAAGTGATGAAGGTATGGGAAAGAACTTGAATGAGAGGAATGAGGGAAAAGGTTCGACGAAGCAGGAGGTCGATCCATTTTTGGGTGTTTCGCCAGAAGAATTGATTAATGATGCGACTGATCTGGAGACAAGTGAAGAAAGTATGGGAAAAAACTTGAATAAGAGGAATGCAGGTAAAGGCTCAACAGAGCACATAGAAGGTGTGAATGAAAGTGATGATGGTTTTGGTTCTTCTGCCTCAACAAATCAGCTTTCGAGTGAAGGGAATTCAGTTAATGATTATAGTGAAGCCAACAAAAAAGGAGAATATTCTCAACCTCAAAAGGATCCCATCGGTGTGGCTTCGCCTTCATCATGGTCTTTGATTGTTCAAAACAGGCCTTCATTGTCTCAATACAGTGGAGGAGATAGATGCAATACCAACTATTCAGGTTCCAGACGATGTGTTTGTTGAGGCTCCACCACTATGGGAGGATTTTCTTATTATTTATATCATCTCTAAAGCCCCTTATATTGGGAAAATACATTCCATCGTGAAAAAAAATTGGCCTTTAGGAGATGCTTCAGTTCGGATTGATGTTTTTGTTGTGAATGACTCCACGGTGATATTCAGAATTCGGGATGCAACTGTTCGAAATAGAGTGTTAAGAAGGGGCATGTGGAATATATGTGACATACCTATGGTGGTGTCAGAGTGGAGTCCTATTATCGAAGAGTCTCAAGCTGAAATGAAAACAATTCCTCTATGGGTAATTGTCAAAGGGGTTCCCCATTCTATGTACTCTTGGAAAGGTTTGAGTTTTCTCACAAATCTGATTGGTAATCCAAAACGTCTTCAATCCTGATACAGATTCTGAAAAAGCTTTGTTGAAGCTAGAGTGTTTCTGGAGGTCGATCTCTCAAAGCAACTCCCATCGTTTTATAAGTTTAAATCCACAAATGGGTTGATCAGGTAGTCAATTTTAAATATCCATGGCTGCCTCCACGTTGTTCAGTTTGTGAGAAATGGGGGCACACTGTTGATAATTGTTATACTCAAAAGGGTAATGGCGGTGCTATTCCAGAACTTCAATGCTAATGAAATATCGATCACAGGTAACTCGACTCAAGGCCCTCTTGCAAAGAAAGAGAGAGGAACACAGAGCAAGGTTGAAAACATTCGCATTGGGAATAGTGGAGCTAGCTCCAAATCGAACAATCAGTCTGTTTTGAGCGGGAAAACAAACCATGTATGGATGGTTAAAGAGAACCCAACTGTAAAGACAACAGAAGAAAACGTTAAGGAAAATGGTAAAATGGAGGAGACAAATATGGAGATCCATTCAGAGAAGGAAAGTGAAAAAGATCATAATGTGGTTGTAGATAATGAATGGACAATGATGGTGTGAATAGTTTCCACCCTAATGTCCTACTGTGCTCCAAGCGGACGGCTATGCTGCTGTAGTACTTAAGGTTATCGATCCCACAAGGATTGAGCTGGTTCTTAAGGTTTCTAGATGCAATCGATAAAAACTAGAGGTTAACCTAAGATGCAAGTAACTAAATGAAGGTTTTCCTTATGAATAGTAAAATACTAGACTTAGGTTGTTGTTTTTCGGGTATTGACTAGCCTGATTCTTTAACTAAACCTATGCAAATGCACATCTGGATGACTCCTCGAACTCGAGTCGCGTTTGTAAAGATAACCAACTCCCGTTGTGAGACTATCTACGAATCCAATCCTCGATCACCAAATTCCTTTGATAGATAAGAGAATTAAACCATGCATTAAGATCGGGTTCGATGAGTTCATAAAACCCTAGCCAAAATCTCTTTAGACTAGGCGATTTTACCTACTATGAATTCTTCCGGTTAATCGATTAACTTTCGTTAAATCGAATCTCCTATGACTAAACCATGAGTGATCAGTTCAAAGCCTAATGATTCAATCCTATTCTAGCAGAGGCAATCATCAGAACATGCAATTTCAAAAGTTAACGTTCAATAATTCATGGCAAACCCTAGAACAAACCCTAAACCTAGCATGCAGATCTACTCGCACATATTAAAAGCAAAACAAAGAAACATGAATAAGAAACAAAGAAGATCATCATAAACAAGAGTGTACAGGTCGTGGTTCAACAAAGAAAGGGCCGAGGAACCGAAAACCCTGGATTCCTCGGTGAAAAACCCTAACCCTAAAACGATGAAAACCTGGAGATTTTTGTGTATTTTTGTGGGGCTCTATGGTCACACACGACCTAGAGAGGTATATATTTACCCTACGGTCTTACAAAAGAGAGAATAAAAGAATTGGGGCCATTGGGCCCGTTAAAATCCCCAAACGGAAAAAGCTCGATGTGTATGCCTCATTCTGCCGGTCGACAGAAATGGTGTGTCGGTCGCCAGAAGGCTCTGTCGACCGACATAAATGTTGTGTCGACCGACAGAACAGCCTGGACGACCCATCGTCTTCATTCTTGCTTGTTTCCGCACCAAAATGCGTGTATTTCTTCCCAAACCCTTTTGAATCTCCAAGTACCTGTTTAGCTCAAGAAATGGACTCCAAACATGCTCAAAACCATATCAAAACCTCATTGAAAACCAGTAAAAATAACGATACATCAGACAACGCCAATCAAACAAGGAAGAATGCCTAAGAAGCGTAGCCCGGTTCTAAAATTTGGAGAAGTATTTATTCTATCACACTCTAGATTCACAGTCCTTAGTGATAAGGGAGACGATGGGGAAAAACTCGAGACAGAGGAGGAAGATGTAGAAAACGTGGAACAGGAGGTATACACAATGAATGTGAATCAAACAATGGTCTGGCAACTGTTGTAGTGACTTTTAAAACAAAGACAGGAGGTGCAAGAATTTCGAGTAAAGATGATGGTACAAATGGCATTCCCCTAAGGAAGTCTCTGCCAAGACTATCAAAGGACACACATAAGATCAATCTTGGTACAACACAGCATAATACGAGGGACTCAATTCCAAGTATTTCGAATCAACGGTCCACCTGCATCCAACATTAATCCTTGTCAGGTTTTCTCTAGAATATATGTGGTTTTAACCGAGATATCAAACATGAGGTTATTTGTAATTGGCTTGAGAGTTCCCCGGTTAAGTTTGGTGGTTTATTGGAGACACGGGTAAAAGAAAGGAAATCAAACAGGATCTTCTCGAAAGTTTTCAAAGACTGGTCATCTCTATCAAATTATGAATCCCATCGATTGGGGAGAATTTGGGTGGTTTGGAGTCGTGACACTCCGGTAGTCACGAGTGCTCAAATGGTGACAGTTTCAATTTTATTATAAGGCCGAATTTTTCTGTTCATTTTTCTACGCGCCAAATTTTGTGGAAGAAAGGAAATCTCTTTGGGAAGACATAAGGAATCATCATGACTCATCACTGATTCGTGAAAATCATTGGATAATTATGGGGGATTTTAATGAGATTTTAGACATCGAAGAGCACTTAGATTTCTATGTTGATCCTTTTATTCCTCCAGGGATGCGAGATTTTCAACATATTGTACACTACTCTTTTCTTCAAGATATGAAACTTCATGGACCAACACTTACATGGTGTAATAAGCGTTTGGAGGGGCTGATATGTAAGAAGCTTGACCTCTCTTTGATTAATGAAGCCTTGTTTCACAAATTTCCTAAAGCGTATAATAAATTCGAAGGTGGAGGATGCTCGGATTATCTTCGTTGCCGTGTTCAAGTCATTGAGGGTAGATTTAAACCGAGAAAATATTTTAACTTCACTAACGCAATGAATTATTTGGAGGAGTTTATTTCAGCAGTGAATGAGTTTTGGGAAGACAAATAAGCTATCTATAATTCAATATCAGCACTGTTTCGCTTTGGGAAGAAGCTGAAACTTCTCAAACCAAGTCTGAGGTCACTTGGAAGGAAGCATATGAATGTGTTAGTTAAACGAACGAGGGAAGCATATGTAGATTTGTGTACTCGACAGGCTGAGACTTTAAAAAACCCTACTCCAACAGTGATGGCAGTACAAAATGTGGCTTATAATAGATGGCAGGCTCTTGCGATTATTGAGGAGAAATATATGAGTCAAAGAGCTAAATTACATTGGCTAAAAGTGGGTGATGGTAATAATAAAGTTTTCCATCGAGCAGCCAAAACTCCTGACACCGTTAAATCTATTCGAGAGCTAAGGACATGCGATGTGGTAATTAATACACAGAAAGAGATGAAAGTTGTTGCATCAAATTATTTTGAAGAGTTTTTAACTACTAAGCCACACGGTTTTGTAGGTTCTTCAGTGGAGGAGCTGCGAACTTTGCTGCGATTCCATTTTTCAGAATCGAATAATCTGCTTCTTGTTCAGGATGTAGGTGATGATGAGATAAAAGACGTGCTTTTCAAAATGCCTCGTGATAAACCCCTGGGCCCTGATGGGTATACTATTGAGTTTTTCAAGGCATCATGTTCCATAGTTGGTCGAGATTTCATGGAAGCTTTCAAATACTTTTTTGTAAAGGGTTTTTTCCATTGGGAATCAACACTAGCTACAATTCTGGCGTTGATTCCAAGGAAGAAGGAGGCTACTGAGATTAAGGATTACATACCTATTCAGTGTTGTAATTTACTATATAAGGTAATATCTAAGATACTTGTGAACCGATGGAAGAGAATTCTATCAGATTTTGTGTGTCCAAACCTATCAGCATTTGTGAAAGGTACTCATGGAGAATGTCCTTCTTTCTTCGGATTTGGTAAAGAATTACCAAAAGGTTACAATCTCATCACATTGTGCGGTAAAAATTGATATTGCCACGGCGTTTGATTCCGTTCAATGGCATTTCTTATTGACTACTTTATCAGCATTTAGGTTTCCGGATAAATTTATTCACTAGATTAGGCTTTGAGTGACTACAGCTTCTTTTTTCGTTCAAGTTACTAGAGAATTGGGAGGGTTCTTTAGGAGTAATAGAGGTCTCCGTCAAGGCTGTGCACTCTCACCTTATCTTTTTGTGATATGAATTCATGTTCTATCTAGGAAGCTGGATAAGGTATTTGCTGAGCACAAGGTAGGCCATCATCCTCTAAGCAAAAACATTAAGCTCACTTACTTGTGCTTTGCAGATGACATGATCGTTTTTGTAGAAGGCTCTAAGCGATCCATCGAAGGGATTCTAGGGGTGTTTTTAAGGATTTTGTGGCTGAATCTGGTTTGCATATTAGTTTGGAGAAATCAACGTTTTTTATGGCAAGGGTTACTAATATCCAGAAATAGGCCATATTGGACCCATGCCATTTTGAGTCTAGGGCTTTGCCGGTACGTTATTTGGGGTTACCTTTGTTGACGAAAAGGATGACGGTAAATGATTATACACCCCTTCTCGGAAAAATCAAAAAATTGTATCAGTAGTTGGAGGTACGACATCTATTTTTCGCAGGTCTTCAACTGATTGGCTCGGTTATCTACAGTTTGGTAAACTTCTGGATTTCTGCGTTTCGACTTCCCAAGAGTTGTATTACAGAGATTGAGAAACTATGTAACATTTTCCTTCGGTCGGGTCCTGATATAAACCCTAAGAAGACCAAAGTAGCATGGAGAGATGTGTGTAAACCTAAATCCGAGGGTGCTTTGGGATTACGATCGATTGGAGATGCAAATAAAGTGTGTTGCCTTAAACTTATTTGGCCATTAATCTCAGCTAGAAACTCGCTATCGGCAGTGGCGAATCCAGAAATTTTTCAAACTGAGGGTGGATGATCGATCTTTAAAATATAATTATTTTTTATGTAAAAATTTAAAAATAAAAATAAACTATGTATCTAGAATATTATATTGTGAAACTAAAAATAAAACGGATATAGTGTTTCTCCATTAAAACTTTAGTGTAATAGAAAAAATATTTGACAAAATAACCAAATTAAACATAACATTTAAATATTTAGAGGTTTTTAACTAACGTCTTTAATTGCTTTTCATAAAAAAAATTGTAACTATTGTTAAAAAAATCATAGATAAACCATTTTCTAAAATAAGATGAAAAACCAACAAATTATGAGAAAAAAAAACGATTTTTTTATAAAAAAATTCGAAGTAACAAGAAGGGAAATCTTAGAAAAAAATGTTTCTTGTTTGTAAAACATACATTCGTTAGATTTCGAAAGAGATAATAAATGGTAAAAAATTTAAAAAATAATTAAATTGGCAAGGATTTAAAGTTAAATTAAAGGATACAAACATGCTGACAAAAAAAGGAAATAAACAATGAAACAAATTTTTGATTACCTTTTTTTTATTTATCGAGCAAAATTTAAGGAGGGAGCAAAATAGTTTTTCATTGGGGGCAATTAATTTGATCTTTAAAAATACTAAAGAATCTCAAAAATTTATTGGGGGCAATGATGTAGCGGATAGTTTCCACCTAAAATCTACTTTACAGCAAGCGGACGGCTATGCAGCTGTAGTATTTGAGATTATCGATCCCACAAAGAGCTGTGCTGGTTATGTCGGTTTAAACTAGGGTTTTGGTATTCTTCTACTAAACTAAACTTAACGTGCAAAATGACTAAGGGTTTCTTCTTATGATGAGGGGGATCAGATCATAGGGAATCTTTTGGTTCCTAACAGATTCATTAGATGATTCAAACTGCAAGTTTCTAAGTTTCCCAACCCCTTTCTCTTAACAGTATCGACTTGTAACTTTCGTTCACTAAGTGATCTTTGCCTAAACACTTAAAATTCGATATTCCTATTGAATCTACACTGATTAAACAAGCATTACACGTCCAAGAAGGATAGGTTCACAGGCTGCTCACGAAAATCTCTTTGCGAGAGACAGAACTACTCGATTAGGGTTCTTCCGGTGTGATCTATCGACTCCCGTTGTTAGATCACGGCTTGAGCTCTTAAACTAGGTTAGCTACTCCTATTTCAAGTTCTGATCTACTTCCCTAATAGAAAAACCTAACACATGCATTCAACAATTATCATAACGAATCATTCGGGTGTTCTAAACCCTAGAAACCATAGAAAAACCCTAGATCTGAAAAGCTATCTACTCTGACAAGATCAAAGCAAACACAAAGCAAAACATGGTCTCTGAATACTTCATTGAATAAAAAGCAAACAAAAAAAATAGTACCAGTATTCGGAATGGAAAGACAAACTCTTTGAATCCTCGGAAATCACAAAGTAAACCTAGAACAAGTGTTTTTTATCTAAAGAACAACAAAGAGGCTAAGAGGCAGCAAAAACTCGAACTCTCTCACCTAAAGACGTCTGAGAACTTATATAGGTCGAGCTATAATCATATTGGGCCTTTCGGAAGAGATTTAGGATTTTTTAAAACGGGTCAGGCCATTCTACCGACTGGCAGGATTGGCCAGGCGACTTCTTCTCTTCATTTCTTCACCGTTTGAGCTCCTTTCACGTCCCTTTCGATCAAAACACCTTTCCTTCTTTATTCCTTGATAAACCTATGAAAATAACACTAAAAGACTCGATAAAGAACTTGTATCGTGACATAAAACAGGTAAATTCCACGACACATCAAACTCCCCCAGACTTAGATCTATGCTTGTCCTCGATGGCTCTGCCGGTGGTTCCCTCGTCGGTGAACCGCAAGCGCGAGCACGCCGGCGCCGGCCATTCCTCTTCCTCCAAGGTCCAGCGAACATATGCGGCGCCCAAATCAGGGCGGGACTCCCGCCGGGATGACCGGCGTGGGAGTTTTCAGTCGCCTCCTAGGCCGACGCCTGTAACCGTCGTCGAGGATAGCGACGAGCATGATCCGTCGGAAGGCGGAGGCTTGGTGAGGAGACCGGCGAGTTCTCGTGCTCCGGCCCCGCCGCCTGTATCGGGAGCTATCGCTCCGCCTTTGTCTTCTGGGACTGTTCCTTCTCCGGTGGTGAAGACAGAGAGGTCTGCCGTCGCTGCATCCCCCGTTTCGTTGCTGGATTCGGGCAGTGCCCTTCTAGATCTTGAGGCTCCGGGGGTCGTCGGCTCCTGCGATTGACCCCGCGGCGGCCCCCACGGGGGAGGCTGTTGAAACGCCGGGCAATGGTGCCGCTGCGTTGGTGTTGCCGGGTGGTTCTGTAGTTCCTCCCGAAAGGAGGCCGGGAAGCCGAGGATGCTTCCGAGGCGGCTCCCGCCTCTATGTCTTTCCAGTTTTCCTATCCTGGGACGGCCACCATCGAAACAGACGCAGAGGAGTGCGCCCGTCTTCAGGTCGCAGTCCGCTCAGAGAACCTCGACTTCTCGCATTCTTCGCTGTTTTAGTCGGCGGAATTTGCGAAGCTGGCGCGCCTTAACATCCGGGGGATGGTTTACAAGAATTATCTGGTGGCGGCATATGACCATCAGGTCGGGGCTCTTGAGCGGGAGCTTGCGGAGGCTCGGGCGGCGCTGAAGCTGAGGCTTGAGGAGACCGAGGCTGCCCTCAACCTCGCGATTGAGAGGAGTAAGGTACAGCTTGTCGAGAACTCGCTCAAGGAGGAGAGGAGCCGTGTTGAGGAGCCTTGAGCGCGAGGCTGGGGTCGTGACTGCCCTTCGAGGCGAAGTAAGGAGGGTCGAGAGCGAAGCCCAGGAGAGAGAGACGCGGGCGCTCCGCGAGGCGCAGAGAAGGGTTGAGGAGGAGGTAGAGCCCTTGCGTTCCTTCGTGGAGCGAGCTGCCAGTATCTGGCTGACCGTTACGCGGCTCAGGAGCTCCAGGAGTGTCTCGAGCGGACTTTGGGGGAGCTTGCGTGCCTGGAGGCCGTTGGTGCGGAGGATCGCGCTTCGGAGTATAAGAATACTCTGCTCCGTCGCGAGGCTGGTATCCGCGAGGCGATGCATCAGGCCAGCTATGCGACCCTTGACGTATGCGATCTTGCGCTAGTGTAGCTTGCCGTTCGTGCCGGCTCGCCAAGGAGGGCCGCGGTTCCCGCCCACGAAGACTGAGAGTTATGCTAATGCGGGGGCCATCCTTCTCCGAGTATTCCTTCCTCCGACCTTCCTTGGCTCAGGTTGTTGTGGAAAAATGATTGTCGCACAAGTAAGCAACCTTGCCTAGCGGAGCGGTGGCGAGAGGAGGAAGACGAGGTGGATTTGACACCGCAGTGTTTCCATGTAGGTAATGGGCTTCATGAGCTCTTAGGAGAGGTGCCCGTGGCATCGGGGCGTGCCTGAGAGCAACGTTTTCCATATATTGCTTGCTCGATGCTCCGATACGCTTTCGAGTTCCCGTGGGGCCCGTTGCGAGGTTGGGCGTTTTGGGTTCTTCTTCGATCTTCCGTTTTGAGGTTCGGACTCGTGTTCCGGTATTCTCTAGGATAGAAAGTCGTAGGAAGAACGGGACGCCCTTCTAGTTTGTGTGTGAGCAGGCGTTAGCTGAGACCTCCGTCGTTGGATGGATCGAGCTTCGTTTGCCTTCCTTGTATTTTTGTTTTTGGCTTCGTTTGCCTTCCTTGTACTCGACCGGGGTCGAGTGTTCCCCGGGTTTTTGAATAAATAAACAAGCTTTTATGAAAGATGTGTTTCATTTTACTGCGTTTATTTGAGCCTTGGGCTTTTGAGAGACAATTTAACAGCGATACGCAGCCTCGGCTTACCTTGCCTCTTTGGCTGCGGAGCATGAGTTCGACTTACGGTTGCGAAACATGGGCCGACTTATGCCGGATGTGCAGCTCGCGGATGGGCTCCGGCTAAGTGATGGTGCAAACTCGGGATTCAGCTTACGAGTGCACACCTTTTGCGGGTCCGACCCGGCTTAAGGTTTGCTTAGTTTTGAGCGGGTCGTAGGTGATCAGCCTACTGCATCTTGGCGATGCGTGTGCGGGCGAGGCCCGGCTTGGAGCCTTCCCTTATCAAGGATTGGTCCTAATAGCTGCGAGGCTTGGCTCGGCTTACGGCTGTTTGGGAGCATTGGCGCTGTTGCTCTTTTGAGAGAAGAGGCTTAATTCTCACAAGTCTTTAGAGGAACTGTTTGATAGTTCAACCTCGGACTTAAGGTACCTTCCTGGGCGGAAGGGTTTTGTTTTTTTTCAAAGGGAGAGCTGGACCCATGGGGTTGCCTACGTACCCCGCCGAGGGGGGGTGGGGGATCAAGCCGATACGTTGTTCAATGTATACGCATGGACATGCAGTTTTTTTGTTTTTTTTTTTTTTGGAAGCGCGGGGCTTCATTGGTGGTACCTTCTGAGGTGGAAGGCGTTCCATGAATGCGGGACTTGCTCGCCGGAGGTGGTGAGAAGCTCGTAGACGCCGGGTTTGACGATCTTTGAAATGAGGTACGGGCCTTCCCAATTCGTACCTAGTTTGGTGATGGGCTTTTCGGTCGTATTTACAAAGACTTGGCGTAGGACCAGATCGCCAACCATGAAGCGGCGGGGACGCACCTTCTTGTTATAATGTTGGGCCGTCGCTTTTTGGTAGTTCTGTATTCGGAGGAGGGCTTGGTCCCCTTTTCCCTCTAGTTCATCATTCCATTGTTCCAGTATTGTTTTGTTGACTGCTGGATTTATGGTTAGCGTTGAATGTCGGAGCGATGGGATTGTTGTTTCCGCGGGAGCCCATGCTTCCATTCCGTGGGATAGCAAGAAGGGGGTTTGACCGGTTGAGCGTCGGGGAGTGGTGCGATGTGACCATAGTACCCCGTCGAGCTCGTCAGCCCACAGTCCATTGCATTCCTCGAGGCGCTTCTTGAGGCCTTCGATGATTCTTCTGTTGGTGGCCTCGGCTTGGCCGTTACCCTGCGGGTAGCGAGGCGTTGACTTGTTTAGTCGGATCTTGCACCTCGCACAAAAGGCCTCGAATTTTTCAGATGTGAACTGGGATCCGTTGTCTGTGACGATCTCGTATGGGAGGCCGTGTCGGCAGATTATGTTTCGCCATACGAAACGCGCCACCGTGGTTGCGGTGATTTCCGCGTATGCCTCTCCCTCAACCCACTTTGTGAAGTAGTCCGTCATGATGAGCAGATATTTCTTGCCTGCTCTCGCGGTGGGGAGGGGTCTGACGATGTCCATTGCCCAACGCATGAATGGGTATGGCTGGGTGGACGCGGTGAGGAGCTCAGTTGGTGATAGTATGGTCGGGGCGTGGCGTTGGCACATCTCGCATGCTGCCACGTGTTGTGTGCAGTCTGCCAACATGGTAGGCCAGAAGTAGCCTAGCCCCCTGATCTTGTTGGTCAAAGATCTTCCACCGTCGTGGTTGCCACCGTCGCCGTCGTGCGTGTCTTGCACTATCGCCGAGACTTCCTCGCGATCCACGCAGAGGAGCAGTACTCCTTGCGTGCTGTGTTGGTACAATCGGCCATCTAAGACGTGGTACTGGGCGCACTTGATTTTTAGGCGTCTGGCGGCCCATATGTCAGCGGGAAGTTCCCGTGCCCAATGTATGCCCTGATTTTGGTGCGCCAATCGTGTTCCACGACCCCTGTTGTGGCTTTGTTGGCAGGATCTGGGTTGGCGTCATTCTTGGGAGCCGCTTCCGTGATTGCGCAGATGCTTGTGGGGATCCTGACGCTTGGTGTGTCGAGGGTCCCTACTGGTATGGTTCGGCGTAGCTGGGGGTAGGACGTGGAGGCGAACGCGGCGAGGGCATTTGCGTTTGAATTCTCGCTTCTCGGTATTTTCGTTAGGGTGAAGCTTTCGAATGCTCGAGATAGCTCGTTTTCCAAGATGCGGTAGGCGTTTATTCTTGGGTTTTTGGCGTCGTATTCGCCTGTGTGTTGGAGAGTGACGAGTTGGGAGTCGGAGAAGGCTTGTAGCCTCTGTGCTCCCACTGATCTGACTAGGCGCAAGCCGGCGATCAGTGCTTTGTATTCAGCATCGTTGTTAGAGGCCTTGAAGGCGAGGCGCAGGGATTGCTCGAGGAGCTCACCCGTTGGAGATTTTAGGCAGATCCCAGCCCCTGACCCTTGCTTGGATGCCGAGCCATCGACGTACAATGTCCATGGCTCGGGTCGGGGGTCGCTATCCTCCGGTTCCTTGGGAAGCTCGACGAGGAAGTCTGCGAGGACCTGAGATTTTGCCGCCGTTCGCCCCTTGTACTCGATATCGTACTCGCTGAGTTCGACGGCCCATTTCACCATTCGCCCGGACTGCGTTGGGCTGTGTAGGATGACCCTCAGTGGGTGATGGGATAGGACGACGATAGAGTGCGATTGGAAGTAAGGCTTGAGCTTTCGGGCGGCGGAAACCAGGGCGAGAGCGAGCTTCTCGAGCGCGGCGTAGCGCGTTTCTGCCCCGTTGAGAGCCTTACTTGTGTAAAAGATAGGTTTCTGCTCGCCGCGATTCTCGTGGACAAGTACTCCGCTGACGGCCGACTCCGAGACCGCTATGTAGAGGTACAAGGTTTCGCCGTTTTCCGGCTTGGCGAGGATCGGGGGGCTCGTAAGATATTTTATTCAACTCCTTGAAGGCGGCTTCACATTTCTTATCCCATTCGAAGCGCTTGTTCGCCCGTAGGAGCTGATAGAATAGCAGGCATTTGTCGGTTGATCTCGAGATAAATTGGTTGAGGGCCGCTATGCGGCCTGTAAGTCTTTACACCTCTCTCGTCTTGCGAGGCGACGGGAGATCCGCGACCGCTGATATCTGCTTTGGGTTCGCCTTGATCCCCCTTCTTGTAACGACGTAGCCTAGGAATTCTTCAGAGGATACTCCGAAGGTGCACTTGGCGGGATTGAGCTTTATGTTGTATCGGTTCAGAGTCGCGAAACAGTCTCGCAAGTGGTCGATGTGCTCCTCTGCGCGCTTGGATTTGACCAGCCTGTCGTCGATATAGACCTCCATCGTGTTCCCTATTTGTTTGGAGAACATTCCGTTGACGAGCCTCTGATAGGTCGCTCCGGCGTTCTTTAGTCCGAAGGGCATGACCCTATAGCAATACGTCCCCTGCTCCGTGATGAAAGAGGTTTTCTCCACGTCATCGGGGTGCATCCTGATTTGGTTGTACCCGGAGAAAACGTCAATGAACGAGAGGAGCTCGTGTCCGGCCGTCGCTTCCACCAGTCTGTCAATGTTCGGGATAGAAAAGTTGTCCTTTAGGCAGGCCTTGTTGAGATCGGTGAAGTCCACGCAGACTCGCCATTTCGCGTTTATCTTTTTGACGACCACCGGGTTCGCTAACCATTCGGGGTACTGCATAGGGATGATCGATCCGGCGGCTTCCAGTCGTTTTACCTCATTGCTGACGGCCTTTGCTCGCTCGGGGCCCAACTTTCGGCGCTTCTGTTTGACCGGCTTGTAAGTAGGATTCACGTTGAGCTCGTGACAGGCGATCGACGGGTCGATGCCGGGCATGTCTTCGGGCTTCCAGGCAAAGGATCTGGCGTTCTCCGTAAGGAGCTCGGCTAGCTTGGCTCGGAGTGCGTCGGGGAGGTCGGCGCCAATCCCGACGGTTCTGGTAGGGTCGGCCATGTCGATGTTAAGATGCTCGATGTTTTCCTGCCTCGGGGCGTCCTGGATAGGGTCGTACACCTCGGTTTGGCCGCGTACTACCAGACAGGCTGAGGTTGGAGATTTGCGAAGCTTGTGCTCGGCGATGAAGCAGATCTGGGAGTCCGCCTGATTGCCGCGGAGGGTGTGTATTCCGCTCCTGGTCGGGAACTTGACGCACTGGTGATAGGTTGACGCGATGGCTCGCATATCGTGAAGCCAAGGGATTCCGACGATCGCGTTGTATATCGCCGGTTTGTCGACGATGAGAAATTTCGTGATTTTGGTGACGCCCCCCACGTGGATTGGCAATTTTATTGTGCCGATGGTGATGGTGGAGGATCCGTCGAAACCGGTGAGCGGCTTGTACCGAGGTTTCATCTCGTAACCGAGGAGTTCCATCCTGGTGAGGGTCAACTGGAACATGACATTGACGGTGCTCCCGGTGTCCACAAGGATCCTTGAGACTTCGCAGTCTGCGACATGCAAAGTGACGACGAGGGGGTCGATTTGTGGTTGTGCGACCTCGCGAGCGTCGGCGTCGGTGAACGTGATGTTGTTTGACGGGTCGATCTCGCACAGTTCGTTCGTGACCGTGTTGAGCTGATGTTGGGCAGCGATCCTTCCGCTTTCCTTGATGGCGCGAACGGAGTCGCCGACGTCCAAGAGTCCGCCCATAATCATGTTGCCTTCACCCCCAGCGCATGGCCGCTTCTTGGGAGGCGATAGAACGACGCTGCTAGCCCTTACCGAGAGGGCCCAGGACCTTTGACAGGCTCTGCCTCCCCGGAAGGCACCTTTTGCTGCAAAGAGGCGGGAGCATTTTTCATGTTTTCTTTTTAAGGATGAGGGAGCTTACCGAGGTTCGGGAGTAAGGAGAGATTCCTGAAAGTTCCCCACAGTCGGCGCCAACTGATGCGACCGGGTCGCACACTGGTCTTTGCTAGGCGTTCTGATGGGTTCGTCGATGTGTTGAGTGGTAGAGCGAGATGTTTTAGCGATGTGACTTTTAACGCGCCGTGGCGTTCACAGCGAGGTGAACTTAAGCGGGTCGGAATTCTCCGTAAGAGGAACTCGGTAAGCAGTAAATAACGAGACAAAGAAATAGAGGAACGGGTCGCTCTGTTTTATTGATATGAAGGAGATAGATGTGCGAAGCAGTTCGTTGAACGAAGAGCCGAATCTAACCCTGAAGGACCAAGGGTCGCTGTGTGTGGGTTAGATTTGATCTAAGTAATTGGGCTACTTCTATCTATTCCTTAAATTCTCTAGAGAGAGAGAGTGATTACAGCAGGTGAGAGAGTAATAAATGTGTGACCCCCCCCCCTTTACAATGAGAAGGTGAGGGGGTATTTATACTAGATGGTTGATGTCTTCGGTTTGACTTTAGCGTGTAGCTGTAGCATAGCCTTTTGTAGCCTGTCGTAGACTTGGGCGTGTCAGATTTGATGGGTGACTACTGCGCGGCGCGTCACTTCTGGGTTTACTTCCGGCCTTCTAACACCGTGACAAAGGATGATGTGACAGGGTCACATCGTCTCGTGTTCCGCGCTGGACGTATGTCAGTGCTCATCCTTCGAGGAGCCGCCCTAGGAAAACCGGCCGTGAGGCGTGGCTTAGCGAGGCACTTTGGCGAGGCCAACGACTTTGGTTGGGCCGTGGACATGTTGGGCTTGGCGCGAGTCTTCATGGGCTCGGCAGCCCATGAATGCCTTTTGATGCGGATCCGATTTGGGCCGGGGGTGTGCTAATACCATCCCAACAGGTATGTCCTGAAATCTTCTGTACTTCACTAGAAAGTATGATGTGTAAAGATCACTTATAAGTCATAAATACTGGGTGGTCATGATGCCTTGCTAGAGATCGCTCTTGATCTGTGAGTCTTAGACTTACTACCAGTATTGTATGATCTCATAAGGTCACACACTTAAGCGACCAGGAAATGTTTTAGTTATTTATTCAGTGAAATATTATATATTTACTGAGAAAAATAAAAGAGCTAATGGGCTGATTAAATAAAGGTGTATTTAATTAATTGGGCTTTGGGCCCAAAAGCCCGCACAACTCGCAAGGTTAAGTCGAAACCCTGGAGTATATATATATGGTGCAGGGCCGATTTTTCCAGCAACTTTTTCTTGCAGAAAATCGGCCACCAGCTCTTTCTCTCTCTCTTGGGATCTAGCAGTCCAATATTCCTGGAAGTGTACGTGTGGATACCTTGGAGGAGCAACACTTGAGGCTCTGGTGATCTCTGTAAATCAGTTCTCCGCTGCATTCTGAATCTACAAGGTAAATAGATTAATATCTCTGTTTTATTGATTCAAGCATAAAACCTAGAAGATCTAATCATGCATGTATAGGTTAATTGAGAATTAAACCTTGAACAAACATGTATGAAAACCTAACAAAAACACCCTAGATGCACCAAAAAGACTCCTTGGGACTCTAAAACATCCTAGGACTCTAAATGACAATAAAACCACATAAAAGAACATAAAAACCTATCTACTATGCATGAATCTTATCTAGAATGTGTCCTAAATGATGCATGATTCACCTAATATCAACTCCTCCAAACTTATCATATTGCTTGTCCTCAAGCAATGACATTAAAGCACAAATACTAGTCTAAGGGAAGTGATGTCTATATGAAATGGAGAAATGGCTTAATCAACAAAGTTTCACAAGAAGGAATCAAATCACCATCCAAGTTGCTAGTTCTAGAATACAATGAGGCTTTCTACTCATAAGAGATTAGCCATAACACATCACAACACATGATCAAACCAAGCATGACCTACTCAAACTCTCCTATCATCTAACCTCTTAACATTCATTATGTTTTCTCGTGAATTGCACTTATACCAATCGAGATTCAACCATTTGGTTTAGGGACATGGTCATGAGATAAAGATGATCTCATTTGGCTCCGGGTTTTTGCATTAAGGATCTCTCGGGAATGAGCAAACTTTGAGAAAAGGCTAAAGGTTATGAGTAATTGACACGTACAAGAGAAGACACTCGTCTACCCCGTTTCTTAAAGATGTCTCTAACCTAAGCACTTCATCTAGCCCAATCCCCAAGTCCTAACTACCCTTAGTCATCCTAAGGCAATTGCCTTTCTACCCAAGATCATGTCTTTATCTCTCATCTTTGCTTCATTTGGGGAATCTTTCTTTTTCTTCTTTGGTTTAGTTGGTTCCTTTTCTCTTCTTTTGGCTCCATTTCTTTTCTTGTTTCTCGCCTCTTTCTATCCTTTTAGAATCGCCACCTTTGGCTCTTTTCTTTCTTTCACTTAGGCTTTCTCTTGTTATTCTTTGGAGCTTATCTTTCTTGAACTTTGCAACACCAATTCCATCAAATTATCCCCAAAGATCAAACCATTTTCCCTTTTCACTCTTTCATTTCTCACACATCTCACAAATGTCCCCCAAACTTGAACTTTGAACCCATCCATCCTATTCTAGCCTAGGCCTAGTTAACTCCTTGATGATGGAGCTAAAACTACACGAGAGCCTTCTCTTGTCACTCTAAACCTAACACTTTTTGTTAAGTTGGCTCGAAATAGGCCTCACAAGTCTCTCAAAAGTAATGATGGCTTGAAAGGAGGTTTTTATGGTTTGGTGGGGAGTCTACTTAGGCACTTTAGAGAGTGGTAAAAGTGGATAAGAGTGCCTAAGTATGTGTATGTGAATCCATGGTTTTCACTCAAACTAGTACAAGTGCAATAATTGATATGTCAAGATTAGGCTTTCACTTAGATGAGGTTAGTTTCAAGTCAAGGATGATTCAATCATGATGGCTATCCTATGTGTGATCCATGGATGGTTTATCCTTAGTTTCACACACAACCATCAATTGCCTTAAAGAACTAACAACTTGGGTGTTGAATCAATCCCTAATCATGCTACTTTGGTTCAAACCATTCTCCAAATGCAACTACAAGACTCAATCTTAGAATGTTATGCATGAGAAATCGAAAAAAGTTAACCAAACAATCTTAGAATGTTATGCATGAGAAATCGAAAAAAGTCAACCAAAAATGCATGATCATACTACTAATGCATGAGACTCAAGTTCTAAAAAGGAAAATAAGAATCACAAAAGACACATCAAACGACTAACATTCCCCCAAACTTAAATTACACTGTCCCGGTGTAAGAAAATTCGGAGAAATGTTAGCAAAACACAAGAAATAAAAGACTCAAAAGAAAGAAAAATGTATTTACAAAGTGCAAGGGTTACCTTAATCATCTTTTGATGGTGAGGAGGAGCCCGAGTGTATCTCATAGCATGGATTGCCCAAGTCTTTACTACTCGAGGGCGAAACCGGTGCTTTGCCTTTGACTTTGGTGGATCGCCTACTAGCTTCTTGGTGGGAGGTTGACTCCGCGGGTGGTCCATGGTACTCCACCATGGAGAGAGCTAGAGTACGTTGCAATTCCACTTCTTCTTGGTTAGCTCGGCGTGGAGAGGAGTGGGAGCCGCCTAGGAGCTTCTTGAGAAGCTTACCTTGCTTCTTTAGGCCCTTGGTGAGGTTTCGGATTTGCTTTTGTTGCCATTTGTTCATACGTCGAAGGAGCCCAATTTGCTCATGAGCTACTTGAACTTCGGTTGTTGAACATGGCTCCGAGTAAGGCACAAAATCATATCTCTTGCTCGCAATGATCTTCTCATGTGTTTTCTCATCATTCTCTTCTTGTCTACTCGAGGAAGGAGCGGCTTTCTTTTGCTTTATCTTGTTCAAAATGCCATCTCGAGAAGGGTCGTGGAGTTGGGACTCTTGAAGCTTGAAGATAACACTCTCCGGTGTTGTAAAATCGGTCAAAGCTTGGTTTGGTAGCATGACAATACATTGTACGTCCTTGGCGAAGTGGAAGCGATAACCAAACCGTTCCCCGATTTGACCCGCGAGGAAGTGGTTTATAGCAAGTTGCTTCTCATCGATTCTTTCCAACACTTCTCCTTCGCTAGCTTTAAGAGTGACATCGACATCAAGCAATAGAGGAGTGATAAGACCACCAATACTCACTTGTGGAGTCTTGTCTCGGTGAGTGACTACCCAATCTTGCACCTCTAAGAAACGCTTGACTGGGAAGCGAGAGAACTCAATCTCTCATGGTTGCCCGACGATATCCTCTCTATACGCGGTTTGCTTCAAGAACGGTGCAAGCCCTTCTATCAAGAGAGCTAACTCATCTTCTTTTACTCCTCCTCTCTCTCTTCTAGCAAAGAGTGTGCTAGCGAGAACCGCGTGAGCATAGCGGATTGCCGGATGGCGAATGGTTGCCGCTTTGCTAACCCCTTCGGTGTAGTCTGCTTCACTAATTAATGTCCACACTCCTTGTTGCTCGGTGTTGTCAATGGAGAGAGTGCTCGAGACACCATCAACGGGGAAAGAGAAGATCTCGGCGATTCTTCTCATGCTCAATGTATGCTCCTTTCCGTGCACCTTGAAAGTTATCTTGCCATGTGCCTCATCTTGTATATCCATTGAGGTATCATCATAGTACTTCAAAGTGGCTAGGAACTGCTTTGTCTCCGCCTTATACCCTACATGAGCCATCCATAGCAACCCCTCTAGACCCATGTTCTTGAACAATTGGAGAACGGGGCGCCATATCCCGAGGTCCATGAGAATTACACGGTCGGCCCACTTTGTTTGAACAAATGTCATCTTCGGGTTGTTCATGGCCGCCATTCTCTCCTTTGGTGTGGCTTGCTTCGAGTTAGAAGAACCCGAACTAGCCGCTTGCTTTGACTTCTTAGCAACCGGGAGCTCTTTATAATCGCTTCTCACTACCTTCTTCCCCATGCTCATGCGTGGTGCATTCTTATTGGCCATAGCTCCTACAAGAAACAAAGAGCTAGCCAATACAATAAGCAAATTATCCCATAACACAATTTAAGAGCAAAAATTGGCTTAACATGCATTTTAGCCCTTTTCATTGCTAAATTGACATCACATTCCATGTTTATGCATGCAAACCCACTCATCTCATCCATATGCATCATTCTAAACCATTAGAATCAAAAAGCCCTAAATTTTGAGAATCCATAATTTTGACATGAACCCTAATTCTCAAAATCACAAAATTGGCAAGAATTGATGCAAGTAATCAACAACCCAAGTCTAGACTAGCTTATCCTAGCCAAGAACAACCAAATTCAACAAAAATTCATCATCAATTCAAGATTCATTCTCAAACCCGATTTTGAACAAAAAGAGGGGATGAAAACTTGTTTTACCTTAGTGTTGGTATGAGATTGTGATGAAAATGGTTATGTAATGCAAAGTTGTTCACAAAAACACTTGAGATTGTGATGAATGGATGAGTTTTTGATGAGTGGGAGTGAAAGAGTTTTATGTTTTTGGAGAGAAGAATGAAGAAGATGAAGAGAATGAAGAAGAAAGAGTGAATTTTCTTGTTTAAAGAGGGGGATTCGGGTTGGGTTTAAGTGAAATTGGGTTTTGTAAACCGATTTCACCTAAACCAATACCTGGATTTTAGTCCATAGCGGTCTGGGTCTGAGACCGCTGCCAGACCGCTATGGATTATGCTCGAACTCAGGCAGTTATAGCGGTCATGTTAACAGACCGCTGTGTGTAGTGACCGCTGCGTGTAGTGACCGCTGCGGGATGTTGTAGCTGTTTGGATGGTAGGCCACTACAGATGACCGCTATAGCTCCCTTCTCGCCTTTAAGCACCTTTTAAGCTTGTTTCTTCCCTCTTTCTTTGCCCCAATGGTTCACATTCACTCCTTATACCTGATTCTATCCTGGATCACTTCAAAAGACACATCAAAAGGTCCTAAAAGCAATAAAATGACAAGAGAGAAAAGTATATACAAGATAGGCTTGGGGTGTCTCCCAAGAGCACTTT
Source organism: Draba incana (assembly GCA_963576765.1). NCBI lineage: Eukaryota > Viridiplantae > Streptophyta > Magnoliopsida > Brassicales > Brassicaceae > Draba > Draba incana. The sequence continues at coordinate 29,145,445 of OY755209.1, forward strand.
GTTTAAAGTCACTAAGTTTGACTTGGTTTACCCCTTTTTCAAGTGGAAGAGAATGGAGGATGATTACTCCATGGTGGTCCTTGAGCTTGGATCAAAGTCATTTCATTCACAACTTCTCGAATGGTACCTTGCCCTTTCTCTTTTAGCTCGGTGGTTAGGATGGATTGTTCCTTAGCAAAAGGTTTGAACCTTCCTTTGCAATGGATCATATAGTCAAGAGTTCCATCCTTGTACTTCCATGGTGCGAGGGTCACACAAGAAGATGGGTTGAGGTGGGTGGGGTCTTGAGCATTTGGTGTATCCCTTCTTGGCTTTAGAGAGACACCCTTAGAACCATAATCAAAACCCAAAGGTTGTTCTTCATTTGGCATTCCACGTGTGGGACTAGCTGTTGGGGATGGATCCTCTTGTATCATGAAGTAACTACTCACAAACTCGTCTCTTGGAGCCTTGACATCAATCGTTGCCTTGACCATTTCCTTGGGAGGACCAATCAACTCCTCTTGTTGATCTCCATAGAGGAGTCTCTCAATTTCCAAGATGGAGTTGTCAATATCATCCATCGAGAACTTGGTAATTGGTGGACTAGAGGGCACAGCTGCAACCTTCTCCTCTACTATCTCAATGGAGAAACATTGCCCGTCGATGGTTGGCTTTTTCATTTCCCGGTTTATGTCAAACTCGAAAACCTCGTCTTGTCCCAAGTGGAGATCTATATTGCCCTTCTTGACATCGATTATGGCTCCAGCAGTAGCCAAGAAAGGGAGTCCAAAGATGATAGGGTCGGTGGGTTCTTCATCCATCTCTAGGACGATGAAGTCGGTAGGTACCATGTAACCCTTGACCGAAACCGGCAAATCTTCTATAACACCGATCGGGGTTCTTATACTCCTATCCGCAAGGACGAGTCGTATGTTGCTGTCCTTGTACCGCTTGACACCCAACTTCTTTGTAATCGAGAAGGGCATAAGGCTCCCACTAGCGCCTAGATCACACAAACAACTCTCGAATGCTAAAGGCCCTATGGCACACGGTATGGTGAAAGAGCCGGGATCCGATAGCTTTCTCAGGATCACTTGTCTTTGTATTATGGCACTTGCTTCATGTGTAAGAACCATCATTGTCTCTACTTGGTTGGAGTTCTCTATTTGATTTGTGGTCACCATATCCTTGATGAACTTGGCATGAGTAGGTACAAGGACTAGAGCATCAACAAAGGCATGGTGACATCTACTCCTTTGACAGCCTTTTCAAAGATAGCTTTGGTCTTCTCTACCAATTGCTTCTTGAATATCACGGGGTATGGTAGCGGAGGGACATAGGGCTTCAGGACAAACTTGTCCTTCTTAGAAGTAGCTTGAGAAGCCATTTTAGCCTTTTTATCTCTAGTCTCGGCCAATGCTTTGTCTCTTCTTTCGGCTTCTACAAGCTCTTCAAGCGTTTTGGCTCTCTTCATAGCATCCTCCTTGGCGTAGATGCGAGCCATGTCCCTAGAATAAGGGTCTTCTTCAAACTCCTCTTCAACAACATTCTCTACTTCCCCCTATTCTAGGTCAATGGACTCATTGACATGTGGAGGCACTCTAGAGGGTAGTTTGGTACCACTTCGGAGTTCAATAGAGTTGATGTGCTCCATTTGTGGGTTTGCCTCGGCCTTCCCGGGCAATTGGTTCGGGCGAGATGTGGAAGCTTGTTGACCTTTGAGATGCTTGAGCTCGTTGTCCATTGTGTCAATCTTAGTGTTCAATGCGCTTTGTCCACTAAGAAGTTGTTGCATCATAGATGTAAGGTCCATTGGAGGTGCTTGTTGAGGGGCATAGCCTTGGTTGACATTGATTGGATGACCTTGAAGCACTTGGTTGCTTTGAATAGAGCCTTGAGAACCTTGGTTTCCATAACCATGTTGCCCTTGGTTAAACCCTTGTTGACCTTGTTGCCCATATCCTTGGTAACCATAGCCTTGATTCCCATAACTATAAGAAGCTTGTTGAGGTCGTTGAAAGCCGGGATGGGGTTGGTATTGGCGAGTTTGGCTTTGGTTTGGTGGGCGTTGGTAGGTTTGATGTTGGGGGCGTGGGTTTTGGGATGTCTTTTGGTAAAGAGGGTTGTTTTTGGGTGGGGTGGGGTGGGTAATATTGATCATGTGGGTTGGCTACATTGGGGTTACGGTAAGAGAGGTTTGGGTGTTGGCGGTTTGGGTTGTAAGGTTGGTTTCCAACATAGTTTAACTCCTCATCAAATACCATCTCGGGATCTTCTACCGCATAGTCAAAGTCTTCCACGTAGGCCATGGTTTGCTTGCTAGGCTTGGAGGAAGAAGAAGCTAGAAGCTTGTCAATGAGTGAGGCTTGCTTGTCTAGCTTATCGTTCAAACTCTTCATGTCCCGAGCTCTCTTGGACTCATCAAGATCCGAGGTAGTCCTTTGTACTCTATCATAATCCTTACCATAAGTCCCATCGCTATTAGCAAGGTTCTCTACCAACTCCATTGCTTCATCCCAGTCCTTGTTTGCAAAACTACCATTAGAGGCAATATCCAAGAGTGTATGGATATCGGGATGGACTCCGTGATATATGATCCCCATTAGCGTATTGTTAGAGAACCCGTGATGAGGACACTTGTTTGTAAGTGCTCTAAACCGCTCATATGCATCATGGAAAGACTCATTGTTGAGTTGTTTGAAGCTCAATATCTCATTCCTTAACTGGGCTGTTCTTGATGGCGAGAAGAACTTCGCGAAGAATGCTTTTTTACACTCAGCCCATGTCTTGATGCTTCCGGGAGGAAGGTTAGATGCCCACTGTTGTGCCCGATCACCAAGTGAGAAAGGGAAGATTCGAAGCTTAAGATCATCTTCCGAGACACCATGTAGGGTTAAGAGGGATAGCAAGTTGTCAAACTGTTGGATATGGCTCAAAGGATCCTCACTTGGAAGCCCATAGAAGCGATTGGCTTGCACCGAGTTGACTAGCCCATACTTTATCTCGAAATTATTTGTGATCGGTGGTGGTTGGATACCTCGTCGATCATCATTGATGTCCGCAACATCGCCAATACCAACTGTGTTTGGAGGTCGTGGGTTTCCTTGCCCACCTCCAATGCCATTTCCATGGCCATTCCCTTGGTCGGCCATTTCGAAGTTGTCTATGAGGTCGTGGACTCGGTTTCTTTGTCGTGGTGTAGCTTCAAGATGTAGGAATGCTCTTGGCCCGTGAGAACAAAGGTGCATGAACCTACAAAAAAATCAAATAGGCCAAGCACAAGTAGATTTCAAGTATCAAGTAACAAAAGAAAAGAAAAAGACTTAGCACTAAGGGATCCTAGAACTAAATGCAACCCCAAGCTATGGCAACGGCGCCAATTGATACTAAGGTTTTTATGCCTTTGGGAAGTATCAAAATCCCACTACCATTGTAGTAAATGGGGATCGAACCTTAGCTTGGTGATGTGATGCAATCTAGTATAAAGGAGTCCTAGGTTTAAGCCACAAGGTTTGGTTTTGGTGTTGTTTCCACTTAACTACTAAGAGAACAAGCTTAATTGCACTAATTACTTCTTAATCAATGATGAGAAATGGGCCTAGGGATGGACTAATCATGGAACTACTTCTCCTAGCATGGTCTAGTTAGTTTAGATCACCTTAATCATCTACCCCCTAAGTTAATTATCCATTCAAGTTGACTAATCCACTCTCATGGCACTAATCACTTCACTAATTACCTTAATTAAAAATTCTCATTTGTACTTATGATAACTAGTGAGCATTAAGTCCCAATTGACAAGATAAACCTAATTAAGACCCTAGATACTAATCTCTTAGACCTAGTAATCATAATCCTAGCTCAAATCATCTCCTTCAATCTCTTGCAAGAAGAAGCATTAAGATGTGATAGAGATAGAAGGGATGAGGTGATCCTAATCTAAACTAGCCTAAACCATGCTTGAATCTATAGTTCCTAGCCCATCCTTTAGCCCATAATGAAACTGCTCAAAACCCATACTCAATCTCTCATAATCAAAGCAAATGAAGAGAGAAATCATGTTTGGATGTTGATTAGAAGAGGAAATTAAAAGAGAAATGCAATACTTAAGAGAAATTCAAAGGTTTGGTACAAATATCTCTCAAGAACACAATAACCCTAAGCAAAGCATAAGATAATCTTGGGATTAAACCCTAAATGTGTTTATATATGATGTGACTTCGAGCCGGGTCAACCCGGGACAAAATGGGTTGACCCGGTTTCTTTTTGGCAAATTCAGTCCATAGCGGTCTAGGGTGTACCCCGCTGCTGTTAGACCGTTATACTTCTTTTTCTATGTCCTGCATCATAGCGGTCTGACTCACTGACCGCTACACGTCCGCTATGATCTAGGCTCTTACTCAGGCTTTTGTAGCGCTGATGTCTTGGCCGCTACTCGTGTTGTCCGCTATGGTCCTTTGTAGCGGCCACATTCTGAGACCGCTGTGCAGACCGCTGCAGTTGACTTCTTCTTGTTTCTTTGGTTCTTCTCCATCTTCTTCACTCCAAATCGCCTCCTTATGACTCCCAAAGCTCCTTAGCTCAACTCCAAGCACCATCTTACCTGTAAAACACCCTAGATGCACCAAAAAGACTCCTTGGGACTCTAAAACATCCTAGGACTCTAAATGACAATAAAACCACATAAAAGAACATAAAAATCTATCTACTATGCATGAATCTTATCTAGAATGTGTCCTAAATGATGCATGATTCACCTAATATCATTGGGTCGATGAATTGAAGCTAGTTCGGGTGATTTCCGAGTTAAAACTAGCTAGTTCGAGTTTTTCGGGTGACATGGGCGGTTATACAGACTGGGCGGATTTTTCGGACAGTCTTGGTCGGATTCAGACAGCTTTGCTGGGTTTAGACAGGGTTGTTGGACATTTACCCAGTCAGCTGAACACTCAGTCTGCTCAAGGATCCGCGTTAGAATGAGCGGGAACTATTACTTGGCTTAAGCGCATAAAAAATGAGCGGGAACGGTTGGGATTCGAGTTAAAAACATGTGATGGGCGGTTTCTAAGCGCGTGGACACGCATAATTCATTGTTGGGCGGTTTCCAAGTAGTTTCCACATGAGTTTTTGCACCAGAACTTCCTAACCGCCCATTAAACACAAAATACTCGGGTTTTTCTCATTTCCTTACGGGGAAAAAAAACTGAGAAAGAACAGAAGGCGATTTCTTCGAGAGAACATAAGGAAATCCGAGTTTGAGCACGAGTTGGGGGACGAATCCGAGATTTTAAGAAGGGCGACTGGTTCTATGTGAACGGCAATAGGACTGAGCGATCGGTTCGAAGTTTCAGGCTACAAGGGGTGTCAGATTTCTAACTCACCGCATTCCAAAACTCGAAGGTAAGTATTCTCGACTGAATCCTTCAGTTCGGTTCATTCTAGCAATATATATTCACTTAAACTCATATTGCTTTATAAATTCTATGATCTGCTTTACTTAGTCGGGATGATCGATCAAGATTAACCTGGGTGGTTATGCTTGACTAATCTGTGTGATTGACTGTGTGATTGAACTGGCGTGAACAATTTATTTGGCTCGGTGAGATGGCTTTACCGCCCTCACTAAGCAACTTGTTTTGCTTACGCTCTTTTGATTAATCGCAGGAAAGAATCAGGAACAGAGTGGCTAAGGATCGCGGGACAAAGGCAGGCGGGAAGGAAGGATGGTGGTTTAGTTCTATGGGTGTTTGGTCTAGTTTCAATGTAATAGCTTATTTGCGAACCTTCATTGTACTGGAACCAATGCTTTAAGTAATTCAAGTATTCTGCTTTGCGAATTCAATCTTATTCTACTCAACCTCGATAATTACTAAGTGTAAAACTGATCAACCTGAGCATCCTAGATAATTCTAAGTATGGAATTCGGGTTGGGGTACTTCACAATACTCCACGAGAGCCCAATAAATTCTTTTCTGCGATTCCTCCAGTGTCTCCACCATCATCCGTAAGTGCTTTCTTCTTCTTTATCTTACTCAATAATTTCAGCAAATAAATTTAATTAGATCATGTTGGTTGATTTCCAAGCTTCTCTACAGCTCTCAACACCACTGTGGTCTTTGAAGCAACTGCAAATCTAACCAAGCATCGTACTGAGACATCCATGTAACATTAAACTGCTATCTCTTGTTGTTTCACTCTTGAGGATCCCAATTCGCAAATTCGAAAGAGAAATTGATCAATCCAATCAAGAGTCGTATCGAGACAGTCACGTAAGCAATAGACCACCATCTCTCTTCAATTTATTTTTGATGATTTCAATTTCTCCACCTATTGGTTTGTTTTTAGAAATTTGAGAGTCTAATTGCTTTGACTCTCTTTCTTGTCCCGCCCCCACCTCGAGTAAACCAACAGAGAAACCTGAAGGTGAGCTCGATCACACTCAAACCGTGACTTTCAGCTGTACGAGGCCATTCTCGAGCGAGTGATCAGGTACACACTTTGTTAACAAATCAGCTGGGTTTAACTCTGAGTATATCCACCAAGCCTTTTTCTCTTATATCCCAAATCCAACGCCATTTTGTATCGATATGTTGGTTATATCATGAAACATTGCATCCTTAGCTAGATTAATAGATGATTGAGAATCACATTGGAGTTTAAACTTGTCTAACTTAAAACCCAGCTCGATACAAAACTGGTTTATCCATAAACCTTCTTTCGCAGCTTCATTCAACGTCATATACTCAGCTTCGGTTGTTGGGAGAGCTACTATGGATTGTAGTGATGATCTTCTTCAATCTAAATCCTTTGCATCATCAGAATCACAAACTAGATTTCCTCTGATTTTGTGAAGTTCAAACCCACTTCAAAAAGCACTAACTAGATATCTGAAAATCTACTTGACAGTTTCCCAATGCTGTCTACAAGGCTATCCATGAATCTACTAACCAAACAAATAGGGAATGCAAGATCAGGTCGTGTACGTATCATTGCATACATTAAAATTCCTACAACACTTGCATAAAGAACATAATCCATAAGCCTTGTTTCTTCAGCTATCTCTTCTTCTTTCAAACTCCTCAGTTTGTATTGTGAATTGAATGGGGTTACTACAGCTTTAGCCTGAGCCATATTGAACATATTTAGAACATTGTGAAGGTACCTAAACTATAATGGTTTTGGCCTGCCTTTGCTTCTATCTCTGATTCCATGGCAAAAATTTATGAGAATGGTCCTAAGTCTTTCATCTCGAATTCCTTGTTCAGACTCAATTTTATCTCTTGAATAACTATCTTTTCTTTGGAAACTACCAGGATATCATCCACATAGAGCAATAGTTAAATCATTGAAGAAATATTATCTCCCTTTTGATATAGGCATTGATCAAAATTGCTCTTTTAATATCCTTGCTCTTTCATGAACGTATTAAACCATAAGTTCCATTTTCTTGGAGACTGTTTTAAACCATATAAGGACTCTTTCAATAAACACATTTTCTTGTCGCCTTTCTTGGAACTAAACTCCTCAGGTTTTTCCATGTAAATTGTCTCCTCCAGCTCGCCATGTAAGAAGGTTATCTTTACATTGAGTTGTTCCAGTTCCATGTCAAAGTTTACAACTATTGACAACATGATTCTAATTGAGATATGCTTCACCAATGAAGCAAAGATCTTATTGTAATCAATACCCTCCACCTGAGTAAAGCCTTTTGCAACCAATCCTGCTTTAAAACGTGGATCTTCTACACTGAAAATTCCTTCTTTGATTTTAAAAAATCCACTTACAGCCGACCAGCTTCTGATTTTTTGGTCTCGGCACTAAATCCCAGCTGTGATTCTTGTTCAGAGACTCTATCTCTTCTATCATGGCATGTCTCTATTGTTTCCAATACTTGCTCTTTTTGTCTTCTTCAACAATATTTGTCTCATCTATTTCCATGCTATCTGCAGCCATCATGGCATAGGCTGAGCAATCATATTCTTCATATTTTGAAGGGGGTTTAAGCTCTCTTATCACACTATCTCTAGCCAAAAGATAATATCTTAGATCTTCTTTATTCATCTCAGATCCGTTTCTTCTAGAACTTCCACTCAATTCATCATCTCAGTTGTTTGTGCTACTTGCAATTTCCGAGTCTGTATCATACACAACTTTACTTGAATTTCCGTCCTCTGAAGAGTCTTCTTCTGTGCCTTCAACATTTGATACTCCACCCAGAGACGACATATATGATGCTTATCCGTTTCCACTAGGACCTTTAATAAGATGCTCAGTAAAACTGACTTTCTTCTTAACTTTCTGTTTCAATTTCTTCCTACCTTTGTAGACTATGTCTTTGAACACAACATTCCTGCTCACGGTGTATTTTCCTTCACTAGGCCGCCACACTCGATAACCCTTAGTTCCTTGCGGATAACCCATAAAATAGCCCTTTTTGGCTCTTGGACTCAGCTTGTTTTGAGTTGTATGAACATAAGCTACACAACCAAATCTCTTCAAATGCCCATAATCAAACTTCTTTTCACTCCACCAGCATAGAATGTTCGGAGATATGGCGCCAGCTGACATGTTCTACTCTGTATTGCTAATGGAATCGATAACATCTTTTTTCTTTAAAGGGAAAAAGAATATGGTTCCCGCCAATATAAATGGCAAAATTCTTGAGGTATCTTGAATTGTATATATGGGTTTGGATTTCTATTAATCATTTAAACTGTGGTTGATGCATTTTCAGCCTAAAACGGTTTCTCAAAACATGTTTCAGCCAGCATATATATGATTTTATATGCAATGATTTGATTCATTCGCTCACCAACTCTTTTCTGATGAGGCATATAAGCACATGTCATGTGTCTTGTCACTCATGAGTCTCTGCATAGCTTGTCCATTGCTTAGTTACAGAACTAAACCATTGCCAGTCCTTCAACTCTTAAGTTTCTTGTCAATATGTGATTCAACGTAAGCTTTCCATTCCTTAAACTGAACAAACACCCCATCTTTCATTCTCAGAAATCTGATCCAAACTTTTCTTTAAAAATTATCAATTATTGTCAAGAAATATCTGCATCCTGACAAACTTTTTGGATTTCTCACAGAACTCCAAAGATCAGCATGTACATACTACAACTGATCTTTCGCTCTAAACTTTGATTTCTGAAACGGTTGCTTGGGAGAGTTTCCAAGGATATAATTCTCACAAAATCCAATGTATGAACCTCCTTACCATTCAAGTATCCGTCTTTAACAAGGATATTCATGTTCTTCAAACTCATATGGCCTAATCGTGAATGCCATATGTTAGTCATGTTTGTCATTTCTAACCTTGCTACATCAGCATCTCCTACAATCACATAGTAATTTTGGTAGTATAATCTATCAATATACTTACCTGATATGACTTCTGTGTTGTCTTCCTTCATATATAATGTCACAACTCCTTCTTTTCCTTGATACCAGGCACCAACAGCCTCTAACTGTACATATGAGATAAGATTACTTATCATGGCTGGAAGGTACCTCACGCCAGAGAGAATAACCAGCGACCCATCAGTAGGCGTTGTTGCCTCTTCTTTCCTGTCTTCCTCGGTTAACCACTAACCCTTCTGATTACGGTTTTCCTCTACAAAGAAGATCAGCTTTTCTACGCTCGACCGCTTTTGAGTAGGCTAAAGAGATAATTTCATTAGATGTCAAAGTCTTTTTGCCATTACCATATTTCAGCGTGTGCACAATTGGGTGAAACGGCTTGGGCAGGATTGATATGATTTGAATGGCTTGATCTTCCTTGCTGATGTTGATATTAATACTAGCTAGATTGTCTACTAGCCTAAAAAACACATCCATATTTTGTTATATGCTCTTGTGTTCTTCCATCTTGAAACTTGCAAATCTTTGTTTCAAGAAGATTCGATTTGGTAACGTCTTTGTCTGATAATCTCGTTCCAGCGCTTGCCACACAACCAAAGTTGTTGTTTCCCTCATAAATTTCCTTAATACAAGGCCGAACAGACCATAACAAATCATGTTCCTTGCCTTTGTAGCCACTGTCTTCTTCGCTAGATCCATAGGTCTAGGCTCCTCCACCTTTGGTTCTTCACCTTCTTTACATTTTCCTATATCAGATAGTTCATCCTCAACAATAGCGGATTCTAAATTGTTGTTTTCAAGAAGCATCTGCATCTTGAATTCCACATACCAAAATCACTTTTTCCATCAAATTTCTCGATCAACGTCTTAGGATTAGTCTCGAGATTAGACATTCTTCCTATGTGATTCTTTCAACTAAGGCTCTGATACCACTTTGTTAGGATCTGTGGATCCTTTTGCTAGTTTTTTTGATTGATTTGGTATGTTAAATAGAAAAGAAAACACAAGATTGTTTAACCAGTTCGAGCTAATTCCTCTACGTCTGGAGAAGAGATCAATACTCTCCAATCCACTCAAATCAATGATTTATTCAACATTTACAAGAAGTAATCTAAAGACTAGGTAGATAATTTTTAGTTAACAATAAACTAATATTCTAAACAATCTTCTTCTTCTTCTTCTTTTTCTCTCTTATCGATGGATGTGTTTGAGTTTTGGTGAAAAGATCTTCTTAATCATTTCTCTCTGATGTGTTGCTCTCTACGTCGCCAGTTGATTCTTCTTATATATAGGAGCTGTAGTTGGCTGTAAACCAAAACCAATTAGGAAAACAAAACATTTTCATTGGCAAAGAGGATTTCGGTTTAGTTGGTTTATTTTAAGAGATTTGGTTTGAGCCCAGTCAAAATAATAAACCAAACTAATCCTAAACCAGCCGTAACCAAATAACGAAAAGCCTCACATGCATGTCCACATGGCTGATGTGTTTAGCACATTTTTTTTTTTTAGTTTCCTTATTAGATATTAAATATCAAAATAATATTTATGATATAAACTTTCTCCTACGAGAGATCAGACATGTAAATTTTACTCTTCAGCTACCGATAAAACTTCAATTTATATCGATTGAAGTCCTACAGATATCTGAAGAGTTAATCTAACATGTCCGATCTCTCGTCTAAGAAGTCTAAGTTTATAGAAAACATTTCACAAAAACACACTACGTAATTTTTTATTATTTTTAAAATACACGAACCTTTTTATTTTCCAACACGTTAGAGTTAAAGTCAACTTCTCTTTGCTTTGTTTTTTTCTTTATAAAAATATACTAATCTTTGGTTAGTATAATTTATTTGTTACCTAAAAATTACACGCTAACCACTTATACCATAAGGTTCATCCATTGACCTTTCTAATGAAAGTCTATTTAAGAAGATGGCTTCCTTCATTAGTTTCTCATACCAAAAATATTTGAGACGTATGAAAATGAAATAAAGATAACTTGCGATTTTAAGGATTTAGGAATATATCGATCAGGTGAAAAACTAGATTACTATTATTCTATTGTTACAATAGATGTACGGTGGGACAGCAAAACGTTTTGGGGACAGGGAGCCACCACAATGGAAGGAGAAGGAAAAGGAGCCATGGGAGGAGGAGGACGGGGAGGACTATCTAGATTCTTCTTCTTCTTCTTCTTTTTCTTCAAAGAAGGTTGTAAGAGGAGGAGGAGGTGGAGGAGGATATGGAGGAGGATATGGAGGGGGAACAACAAGACGTTTTGGGGACAGGGAGCCACAGTGGCAGGAGGAGGAAGAGGAGGAGGAGGAGGAGGTGAATTGGGGGGACGGGGAGGAATGGCTAGATGATTCTTCTTCTTCTTTTTCTTCAAAGAAGGTTGTAAGAGGAGGGGGATATGGAGGAGACAAGATGAATATTGTAATCAATAGCTCGGGGGGTGGGGGGATGAAGAAGAAGAAGGAGGAGGAGGAGAATAAGAAGAAAGTTGTAAGAGGAGGAGGAGGAGGAGGAGGGGGAGGGGGAGGTGGGGGAGGTGGAGGTGGAGGAGGAAGAGGAGGTGACAACAATTCTCATAACGTAACTAATAATTATTACTTTTATTCAAAATAGTGGTTTTACGTAATTAATAATTATTACAACATTTTCCCTTCTTTTTGATTTGTGTTTCCAAGTGTGTAGGAGTTGAGACTCCAATGCTATCTTTGAAGAAAAACTCTCTCTTCCCATCTTTTACTTTGTGTTTCCAAGTGTATAGGAGTTGAGACTTCATTGTTATTTGAAAATAAAACAATCTGAAATATAGACACCTAGTTTAGATGCACGTATTTTCGAATGAGGTCTCCAAAATCCTTCCGCAGAATCTTATAATTTCTTACGAGTGGTCATGTGTTTGCATTCATTTATCTCCATGTGAGATTGTTGGAAACAAATTTTGAGAAGTGGCTCCGTCCACTTTTATGGGTGCTTTTCTTTTGAATCTAATCGTTGGAATGAGCAGATATACTCATATGTCGGATTTGGAATTTGTTTGAATGAAAAATAGAGGTTAAAAGTAGATAGTATGTAAGGCAAGAATTTGGGAGAAAGACAAAAATCAACAAGGTTCACAAGCCTTGAAACTACACACTATGGGATGAAGGAGAAAAACCAAACCATGTCAAACCAAATGCATATCAAACCAAGTCGGCGTTGAGCCGAATCAAGATTGGCCAAGCTCGAGCTCAGGATTTGGATTTGCGAAGCGTCTAATGCTCAACAGTCATATTTTTGATCAAATTCTATTTTAGTGACTTAAACGGAAAATCAAAATATCAGAATTTCATAACCAAAGGGACTTAGTGCTATACCACCACGATTTACTATTAATTTGGAGCGTTTTGGATTTGAAGATTAATTGTTTTAAAAACCTAGACTACCTAGTTACCACCTCATTCATCAAACGGAATAAATTCTGCAATCCCTTTGGTTTTTCAGTCAGTGTGATAGTGAAAAATTCTTTGTGAGATAAGTGGTTTATGATCTTAGGTGATGGAAAAATACAAATATTGCAGTTTTATTCTGAGATTCTGAAGCATATATGCAAACCGTCATACGACAAACATTTTATTTTTATATTTGTGCATGTTGTAGAAATTCAGATATATTAATTTTTAGCCAAGCCTAGGAAAATGCTATGTTTCTTTTGGTTAAAAGGTTTTCAAATTAAATGTGCAAAGCTATGTCTTGAGTAGCATACTGTTTGTGACATGAGTTAAGAATGGATTAGTAGACAAAGCTTAAGCCAAAGCTAAGAGAAGGAACAAGTTCCACAGAAAAAATAACAAGTAGGTGAAGAGAGAAGGTATTAGCCATGGCTATTACCACGACCTCTACGACCATGTTTCTCATGACCGCACTTCTTTTTATCTCTTGCATCTTTTGTGAAGACTTGACATTCGGAACACTTTGGGTTCTCATGGTGTAAACGTCTAAAAGGGCATCATCATGTAGAGTCTCCAATGAGTCATCGTTAGGAAAATGCTATCATGGGTGCGTATTATTGTATTATTGTTGGGAGATTGACATATCAATTTTTTTTCCTAAGTATGCAAATATCATTTAACTGAAAAGAGGTCTTACAGGATAGAAAAACCTATACTAATGGTTCCTTGGCAAAAAAGAATAAAAACAAGGGAGCATTAATTTTACAACAACTATGACAACTCTAGTTTAGCCACAATGGCATTAGATCTCTGAATTTCTTCTGGTTTCTTCTGGCATTGATGGTGTTGACAATTTGACGGTCGATATCTTTGAAGATAACAAGCGGTGGGATGTGGGTTGCAATATCAATCTAAATTTTAATGGAACCAAAATTACTAGCCAGTATCTATATTTGATATACAGAAATATCGTAATAAGAAACGACTTTTTATGGTCAATGATTGATGATGTAACCTTATTTTTTAGTCAATAATAATATAATTATTTTCGTCTTTTTGCGAAATATTTATTTAATAGTTGTTCGGAAATGGTCGAGAGATTGCTTTTAGAGACGAATTCTGTTTTACGAATAAGTTTATAAGTTTAATACAACTTGACGAAAAGCAACGTATTTTTAATACAATTTGTAAGTTGGTCATTCTTTATAATGATTATTTGTAAGTAGTTCATTTTCATTAAAAATAATTTGTAAGTTTGGGTCATTCTTAATAAAAACAACTTGTGACTGTGATGTTTCTTTATAAGAAGGAAGAAGTAGTAAGTTGGCCATTCTTAATTAATAAAGATAGAAATAATTATGAAAAACACATCGTGTCCCCTACTAGTAAAGTTGATCCAGTAATTTTAATACGACTTGACGGAAAATATTGGATCATTTCTTAACGTATAAAAATTTGTAAGTTGGATAATTTCTTATGTCAGACCATTCTTAATAATGATAATTTGAAAGTTGTCCATTCTTATTAAAAAATAATCTGTAAGTCGTATCTATTATCATTTTTAATAAAAACATTTCATATTGCTCTTTAACAAAAAAAAAAACTTTTCATATTGCTCCTATATCCAAATTGACCAGTAAAGCCTTGTTGTGTTCATGTTCAATCTCGATTTTCGATCCTTTGGAGAATATTATGTCTTTTTCGCAATAATACAAGCTTATACTATACTTGTTGAAGTTAGCCCATGTTGATGCCTCTTAATTTAAACTAACAATTTCTTCACAGAATATCGGGATGAATGATAACATTTATTATTTTCTTCTTAAACATGATCCTCTTTGGGCCGTCATTTTATTTTAGGAGTATCTTCGTTATGCTTGGCATCCGTGTTCAAGTCAATTTCCACGTCCTTGAGTTTGTCGCCTATAACTTTAGCAGTTAATTTGTTGTTTAACTTGTAGCACCTTGGGGTTGTAGGGCCATGGATTTTATGGAATTAGCAGTATGCGTTTTTATTTCTGGCCCATCATCCGTGGACCTTCTTCGTCGTTCTTCCGCGATCCCGCCCCTCTCCTTTATTTTTCAAAGAAACTTTTTGGACGTTATACGTGTGGAGCCCCACTGAGTATATTTTTTCCTCTTCGGATTTCCTATTTTCAGGATCGATCAAAGTCATAGTGTTTCCTCCTTTTTTTTTGTGCTCTTGTAACGTTCAATGAGTTGTATATTCTCTTCTTCGGAGGTTGCCCAGTTCTGTCCACGATGTAGTGTGTCTTGAATGGTCATTTTCGGACTGATGATCGATCGTCTCGTAACTAGTAGTCATGCCATAGTCCATACTTGTTTGCGACTATTATAGTGTGATCTTTGACATGTGATATATTCGCCATCGCATCTTTGAAGCTAATTAGATATGATTAGAGTAAATTCTTTGGTCTTTGCGCTAACGCCCAAATATCTGCATGCAAGATCACCTTTCCCATGAACATATGAATTATAATACTGCTTAAGGAAGGCGACCGATAGTTGAGTAAAATTATTAATTGATCTTTCTTCTAATTAGAGAACAAATCTAGGGCACGTCCCGCGGGGTTCTTTGTGAATATCTTACAAAGTCCTGCAACTCTTTTCTGCTTGCTCAAATGTGCTCTGCCAATAGCGATTCTAAATGTTGTTAAGTGAGATCTAGGATCTTATATTCCTTCATACAATCCCAAAGTGAAGTATTTTCAATTCTTTCTCATAAGGGATGAGAATGTATGAACCAACACAACTCGTTTCAGAGGCCGGGAAAGCTCCTGGTCAAAATCTTCTTATTGATTTAGATCCTAAAGCTATTACACTGCTTTATGGAGTTACTTAATCCTACCCAGAATTAATCCCACGATTTACAATCAACCTAAGCACCTCTGATACAATCCTAGCCTGATCGTACAAAGAATGAACACTCACCTTAGATAAGCTAAACACGCAGCCTCTCTCTATGTGAAAAATCCCCCAAGAGTGTTAACGATGTCCCAACACCTTAACCCTCTTATATATACACTGATATCCCAAGAAACCCTAAAGCTATAAGATCCTGAGAATATTTACAATATCTTCTACAATCTTCACAACCTTCTTTTTCATGATATCAGCTTCCTCTCCAAGCAATATCTTCGCCCAAGATATTCTTGTGTCTTCTCGCTGACCACGTCAGCTTCAGTAACCCAGTCAGCTCCCATCCACGTCAGCACGTCCTGATGAAGCTTCCTCTGATTGCACAGTATGTAATCCAGTCAGCTTCCATCCAGCCACGTCATCACGTCCTTGATAAAGCCTTCTCTGATTGAACAATGCATTCCCCATACATCGTCAATCTCCCCCTTTTTGATCATCTGTGCTTCTCAAGCAAAGACTTGCAAGACTCAAGCACACACACACAGACCAAAACAACAGGGCACACAAAATCCAAACATGGAACTTCAAGCATTAGAATTTAAAAGTATCCCCACCCATGTTTTCAAAATAACCAGAGTTATAGATACACAACCAATCACTGATCATACACTGATCAGCATAAAAACATCCAGAAAGAAAAAAATGTTTGTGTCTATACTCTAACAAGCACAATTGGGTGAAACGGCTTGGGCAGGATTGATATGATTTGAATGGCTTGATCTTCCTTGCTGATGTTGATATTAATACTAGCTAGATTGTCTACTAGCCTAAAAAACACATCCATATTTTGTTATATGCTCTTGTGTTCTTCCATCTTGAAACTTGCAAATCTTTGTTTCAAGAAGATTCGATTTGGTAACGTCTTTGTCTGATAATCTCGTTCCAGCGCTTGCCACACAACCAAAGTTGTTGTTTCCCTCATAAATTTCCTTAATACAAGGCCGAACAGACCATAACAAATCATGTTCCTTGCCTTTGTATCCACTGTCTTCTTCGCTAGATCCATAGGTCTAGGCTCCTCCACCTTTGGTTCTTCACCTTCTTTACATTTTCCTATATCAGATAGTTCATCCTCAACAATAGCGGATTCTAAATTGTTGTTTTCAAGAAGCATCTGCATCTTGAACTTCCACATACCAAAAACACTTTTTCCATCAAATTTCTCGATCAACGTCTTAGGATTAGTCTCGAGATTAGACATTCTTCCTATGTTATTCTTTCAACTAAGGCTCTGATACCACTTTGTTAGGATCTGTGGATCCTTTTGCTAGTTTTTTTGATTGATTTGGTATGTTAAATAGAAAAGAAAACACAAGATTGTTTAACCAGTTCGAGCTAATTCCTCTACGTCTGGAGAAGAGATCAATACTCTCCAATCCACTCAAATAAATGATTTATTCAACATTTACAAGAAGTAATCTAAAGACTAGGTAGATAATTTTTAGTTAACAATAAACTAATATTCTAAACAATCTTCTTCTTCTTCTTTTTCTCTCTTATCGATGGATGTGTTTGAGTTTTGGTGAAAAGATCTTCTTAATCATTTCTCTCTGATGTGTTGCTCTCTACGTCGCCAGTTGATTCTTCTTATATATAGGAGCTGTAGTTGGCTGTAAACCAAAACCAATTAGGAAAACAAAACATTTTCATTGGCAAAGAGGATTTCGGTTTAGTTGGTTTATTTTAAGAGATTTGGTTTGAGCCCAGTCAAAATAATAAACCAAACTAATCCTAAACCAGCCGTAACCAAATAACGAAAAGCCTCACATGCATGTCCACATGGCTGATGTGTTTAGCACATTTTTTTTTTTTTAGTTTCCTTATTAGATATTAAATATCAAAATAATATTTATGATATAAACTTTCTCCTACGAGAGATCAGACATGTAAATTTTACTCTTCAGCTACCGATAAAACTTCAATTTATATCGATTGAAGTCCTACAGATATCTGAAGAGTTAATCTAACATGTCCGATCTCTCGTCTAAGAAGTCTAAGTTTATAGAAAACATTTCACAAAAACACACTACGTAATTTTTTATTATTTTTAAAATACACGAACCTTTTTATTTTCCAACACGTTAGAGTTAAAGTCAACTTCTCTTTGCTTTGTTTTTTTCTTTATAAAAATATACTAATCTTTGGTTAGTATAATTTATTTGTTACCTAAAAATTACACGCTAACCACTTATACCATAAGGTTCATCCATTGACCTTTCTAATGAAAGTCTATTTAAGAAGATGGCTTCCTTCATTAGTTTCTCATACCAAAAATATTTGAGACGTATGAAAATGAAATAAAGATAACTTGCGATTTTAAGGATTTAATTAGGAATATATCGATCAGGTGAAAAACTAGATTACTATTATTCTATTGTTACAATAAATGTACGGTGGGACAACAAAACGTTTTGGGGACAGGGAGCCACCACAATGGAAGGAGAAGGAAAAGGAGCCATGGGAGGAGGAGGACGGGGAGGACTATCTAGATTCTTCTTCTTCTTCTTCTTTTTCTTCAAAGAAGGTTGTAAGAGGAGGAGGAGGTGGAGGAGGATATGGAGGAGGATATGGAGGGGGAACAACAAGACGTTTTGGGGACAGGGAGCCACAGTGGCAGGAGGAGGAAGAGGAGGAGGAGGAGGAGGTGAATTGGGGGGACGGGGAGGAATGGCTAGATGATTCTTCTTCTTCTTTTTCTTCAAAGAAGGTTGTAAGAGGAGGGGGATATGGAGGAGACAAGATGAATATTGTAATCAATAGCTCGGGGGGTGGGGGGATGAAGAAGAAGAAGGAGGAGGAGGAGAATAAGAAGAAAGTTGTAAGAGGAGGAGGAGGAGGAGGAGGGGGAGGGGGAGGTGGAGGAGGTGGAGGTGGAGGAGGAAGAGGAGGTGACAACAATTCTCATAACGTAACTAATAATTATTACTTTTATTCAAAATAGTGGTTTTACGTAATTAATAATTATTACAACATTTTCCCTTCTTTTTGATTTGTGTTTCCAAGTGTGTAGGAGTTGAGACTCCAATGCTATCTTTGAAGAAAAACTCTCTCTTCCCATCTTTTACTTTGTGTTTCCAAGTGTATAGGAGTTGAGACTTCATTGTTATTTGAAAATAAAACAATCTGAAATATAGACACCTAGTTTAGATGCACGTATTTTCGAATGAGGTCTCCAAAATCCTTCCGCAGAATCTTATAATTTCTTACGAGTGGTCATGTGTTTGCATTCATTTATCTCCATGTGAGATTGTTGGAAACAAATTTTGAGAAGTGGCTCCGTCCACTTTTATGGGTGCTTTTCTTTTGAATCTAATCGTTGGAATGAGCAGATATACTCATATGTCGGATTTGGAATTTGTTTGAATGAAAAATAGAGGTTAAAAGTAGATAGTATGTAAGGCAAGAATTTGGGAGAAAGACAAAAATCAACAAGGTTCACAAGCCTTGAAACTACACACTATGGGATGAAGGAGAAAAACCAAACCATGTCAAACCAAATGCATATCAAACCAAGTCGGCGTTGAGCCGAATCAAGATTGGCCAAGCTCGAGCTCAGGATTTGGATTTGCGAAGCGTCTAATGCTCAACAGTCATATTTTTGATCAAATTCTATTTTAGTGACTTAAACGGAAAATCAAAATATCAGAATTTCATAACCAAAGGGACTTAGTGCTATACCACCACGATTTACTATTAATTTGGAGCGTTTTGGATTTGAAGATTAATTGTTTTAAAAACCTAGACTACCTAGTTACCACCTCATTCATCAAACGGAATAAATTCTGCAATCCCTTTGGTTTTTCAGTCAGTGTGATAGTGAAAAATTCTTTGTGAGATAAGTGGTTTATGATCTTAGGTGATGGAAAAATACAAATATTGCAGTTTTATTCTGAGATTCTGAAGCATATATGCAAACCGTCATACGACAAACATTTTATTTTTATATTTGTGCATGTTGTAGAAATTCAGATATATTAATTTTTAGCCAAGCCTAGGAAAATGCTATGTTTCTTTTGGTTAAAAGGTTTTCAAATTAAATGTGCAAAGCTATGTCTTGAGTAGCATACTGTTTGTGACATGAGTTAAGAATGGATTAGTAGACAAAGCTTAAGCCAAAGCTAAGAGAAGGAACAAGTTCCACAGAAAAAATAACAAGTAGGTGAAGAGAGAAGGTATTAGCCATGGCTATTACCACGACCTCTACGACCATGTTTCTCATGACCGCACTTCTTTTTATCTCTTGCATCTTTTGTGAAGACTTGACATTCGGAACACTTTGGGTTCTCATGGTGTAAACGTCTAAAAGGGCATCATCATGTAGAGTCTCCAATGAGTCATCGTTAGGAAAATGCTATCATGGGTGCGTATTATTGTATTATTGTTGGGAGATTGACATATCAATTTTTTTTCCTAAGTATGCAAATATCATTTAACTGAAAAGAGGTCTTACAGGATAGAAAAA
Source organism: Draba incana (assembly GCA_963576765.1). Classification (NCBI taxonomy): domain Eukaryota; kingdom Viridiplantae; phylum Streptophyta; class Magnoliopsida; order Brassicales; family Brassicaceae; genus Draba; species Draba incana. The sequence goes on from OY755209.1 coordinate 29,165,638, forward strand.
CCTATACTAATGGTTCCTTGGCAAAAAAGAATAAAAACAAGGGAGCATTAATTTTACAACAACTATGACAACTCTAGTTTAGCCACAATGGCATTAGATCTCTGAATTTCTTCTGGTTTCTTCTGGCATTGATGGTGTTGACAATTTGACGGTCGATATCTTTGAAGATAACAAGCGGTGGGATGTGGGTTGCAATATCAATCGAAATTTTAATGGAACCAAAATTACTAGCCAGTATCTATATTTGATATACAGAAATATCGTAATAAGAAACGACTTTTTATGGTCAATGATTGATGATGTAACCTTATTTTTTAGTCAATAATAATATAATTATTTTCGTCTTTTTGCGAAATATTTATTTAATAGTTGTTCGGAAATGGTCGAGAGATTGCTTTTAGAGACGAATTCTGTTTTACGAATAAGTTTATAAGTTTAATACAACTTGACGAAAAGCAACGTATTTTTAATACAATTTGTAAGTTGGTCATTCTTTATAATGATTATTTGTAAGTAGTTCATTTTCATTAAAAATAATTTGTAAGTTTGGGTCATTCTTAATAAAAACAACTTGTGACTGTGATGTTTCTTTATAAGAAGGAAGAAGTAGTAAGTTGGCCATTCTTAATTAATAAAGATAGAAATAATTATGAAAAACACATCGTGTCCCCTACTAGTAAAGTTGATCCAGTAATTTTAATACGACTTGACGGAAAATATTGGATCATTTCTTAACGTATAAAAATTTGTAAGTTGGATAATTTCTTATGTCAGACCATTCTTAATAATGATAATTTGAAAGTTGTCCATTCTTATTAAAAAATAATCTGTAAGTCGTATCTATTATCATTTTTAATAAAAACATTTCATATTGCTCTTTAACAAAAAAAAAAACTTTTCATATTGCTCCTATATCCAAATTGACCAGTAAAGCCTTGTTGTGTTCATGTTCAATCTCGATTTTCGATCCTTTGGAGAATATTATGTCTTTTTCGCAATAATACAAGCTTATACTATACTTGTTGAAGTTAGCCCATGTTGATGCCTCTTAATTTAAACTAACAATTTCTACACAGAATATCGGGATGAATGATAACATTTATTATTTTCTTCTTAAACATGATCCTCTTTGGGCCGTCATTTTATTTTAGGAGTATCTTCGTTATGCTTGGCATCCGTGTTCAAGTCAATTTCCACGTCCTTGAGTTTGTCGCCTATAACTTTAGCTGTTAATTTGTTGTTTAACTTGTAGCACCTTGGGGTTGTAGGGCCATGGATTTTATGGAATTAGCAGTATGCGTTTTTATTTCTGGCCCATCATCCGTGGACCTTCTTCGTCGTTCTTCCGCGATCCCGCCCCTCTCCTTTATTTTTCAAAGAAACTTTTTGGACGTTATACGTGTGGAGCCCCACTGAGTATATTTTTTCCTCTTCGGATTTCCTATTTTCAGGATCGATCAAAGTCATAGTGTTTCCTCCTTTTTTTTTGTGCTCTTGTAACGTTCAATGAGTTGTATATTCTCTTCTTCGGAGGTTGCCCAGTTCTGTCCACGATGTAGTGTGTCTTGAATGGTCATTTTCGGACTGATGATCGATCGTCTCGTAACTAGTAGTCATGCCATAGTCCATACTTGTTTGCGACTATTATAGTGTGATCTTTGACATGTGATATATTCGCCATCGCATCTTTGAAGCTAATTAGATATGATTAGAGTAAATTCTTTGGTCTTTGCGCTAACGCCCAAATATCTGCATGCAAGATCACCTTTCCCATGAACATATGAATTATAATACTGCTTAAGGAAGGCGACCGATAGTTGAGTAAAATTATTAATTGATCTTTCTTCTAATTAGAGAACAAATCTAGGGCACGTCCCGCGGGGTTCTTTGTGAATATCTTACAAAGTCCTGCAACTCTTTTCTGCTTGCTCAAATGTGCTCTGCCAATAGCGATTCTAAATGTTGTTAAGTGAGATCTAGGATCTTATATTCCTTCATACAATCCCAAAGTGAAGTATTTTCAATTCTTTCTCATAAGGGATGAGAATGTATGAACCAACACAACTCGTTTCAGAGGCCGGGAAAGCTCCTGGTCAAAATCTTCTTATTGATTTAGATCCTAAAGCTATTACACTGCTTTATGGAGTTACTTAATCCTACCCAGAATTAATCCCACGATTTACAATCAACCTAAGCACCTCTGATACAATCCTAGCCTGATCGTACAAAGAATGAACACTCACCTTAGATAAGCTAAACACGCAGCCTCTCTCTATGTGAAAAATCCCCCAAGAGTGTTAACGATGTCCCAACACCTTAACCCTCTTATATATACACTGATATCCCAAGAAACCCTAAAGCTATAAGATCCTGAGAATATTTACAATATCTTCTACAATCTTCACAACCTTCTTTTTCATGATATCAGCTTCCTCTCCAAGCAATATCTTCGCCCAAGATATTCTTGTGTCTTCTCGCTGACCACGTCAGCTTCAGTAACCCAGTCAGCTCCCATCCACGTCAGCACGTCCTGATGAAGCTTCCTCTGATTGCACAGTATGTAATCCAGTCAGCTTCCATCCAGCCACGTCATCACGTCCTTGATAAAGCCTTCTCTGATTGAACAATGCATTCCCCATACATCGTCAATCTCCCCCTTTTTGATCATCTGTGCTTCTCAAGCAAAGACTTGCAAGACTCAAGCACACACACACAGACCAAAACAACAGGGCACACAAAATCCAAACATGGAACTTCAAGCATTAGAATTTAAAAGTATCCCCACCCATGTTTTCAAAATAACCAGAGTTATAGATACACAACCAATCACTGATCATACACTGATCAGCATAAAAACATCCAGAAAGAAAAAAAAAGTTTGTGTCTATACTCTAACAAGCACACTCCCCTATAATCCTACTCGTACTCCCCCAAAATCTTAGAGTTCATCAGATGCATGCGAGTCTGAGTCATCTCCCCCTGCTTGAGTGCACAGACAGTTCAAAAACAAGTGAAGATATATTGCACACTATAGCACACATAAATGAGAAATACTTACCACCTGCGAGACTCTCCTAAAGCAGAGCAATGATCGCCTTGGCAGTATGGCTCCAGCTTCTTTTCTTCTTGGACTGGCCTGCACGTTTGTCCTTTGTGTAGTTCTTCACTGCAGCAGGTCTTTCTGACTCAAGGAGAGTGACTGGATGCTCAGCCTGAAGGACATGATAGATAAGGCTTGGGAAAACCAAGTAAATCTAGGGATCAGATGTATGAGCCACTTGCATGACATGATCAAACGCCAGTCTGCCGAAGTTGAGTAGCACTCCAGTGGCCACCTTGAACACTGTGAGGAGACGAGAGCGACTAAGGTAGGCACTTTTATTTGTGGGCAACCAATTGAAGTAGCAAATCTTATAGAGCTCCTGATTTCCAGTTGTCATGTGACCTAGAGTCAGAGTCTTGAGTGATCCATGAGTGTTGCCTGACGCCCATAATGTCAATTGCTTGTCTGTAACAGCTCCTATTGCTTCAGCAGTTTCTTCTTCACTCACATTGGCTGACCGAACACTACAAGAAAACAACGATTTTGCGACTAAAACACGTAGTCGCAAAACATCGCGTTGCTAAAATTATTAGTCGCTATTCAGTCGCTAAATATTGCGACTGAATAGCGACTGATTTGCTACTGTTCTAATTTGTAGTCGCTATTCAGTCGCTAAATATTGCGATTGAATAGCGACCGAGTTGCCACTGTTTTATTGAATATAGTGACTGAATAGCGACCGAATTGCCGCTGTTTTTAATAATATGGCGACTGATTAACTACTATTTAGGATGTGATTATCATGCTAATATTATAATTTGATTTTTATGAAATATTTAAAATCTAAAATATATATTTTATTTCATTAAACGAAAAACAAAATATTAATTCCAAAAGTATACATAATCAAAAAGAAGACAAAATATTACATAACTTAGAATATTACATAACTTACACTACAAGAAAACAGGGCCATTTGCAACAGCCGTTTTCGTCGCAAAACCGTTGCAAATGGCGAATTGCGACGATTTTGCGACGATTTTAGGTTTGTCGCAACTAGCTCGTTGCAAACCGAAAGTTGTCGCAAAAGCACCGCAAATTCAAGTTTCGTTGCAAAACCGTCGCCAAAATCTCGACGGATTTGCAACAGTATTGCGGCGTCATTTTGCGGCTGTTTCGCGAGTAAATAATTTGCGACGAAATTGCGGCTAAAGCTTTTGCGACTTATTTGCGTTTAAATGGTTTGCGACGAATTTGCGGCTATAATTTTTGCGACGATTTTGCTGTTATAAGATTTGCGACTAAATTGCGACTAAAATTTGCGACGGTTTTGCGACTCTATTTTGCGACGTATATGCGACGATTTTCAACTCTTTTTTTATTATTATTATTTATATTATTAGTTAAAAAATAATAATTAAAAAAAAAATTCGTAAATATTTTAAATTTATAATTAAACATAAAATAAAGTATTTTAAAACCAAAAACAAATAAAAGCTAAATCCGAAAAATACACAAATCTAATCGAAACAAATATCATCGATCGGATCCTCGGTCCTCGATGTGCCTCCAGCTTCGTCTTCGTCTTCGTCTTCTTCCCCATCTAGAATCTCGCCAAGGGTGGGGTTCGTCTTCGCTAACTCCGCGAACATCCTATCATAGGTGTTGGTCTTCTTCGCTAAGGTTTTCTTCGTCTTCCCTAACTCTTTTCTTGTTTTATGGAGCTCTTCTTTTGTTTCATGGAGCTCCTTGACTATTTGCGGATCCGTCGCCAATCTCGAAACGGGACAAAATGGCATTCCGTGATCATCCGTCCGGATAGATCGAGTAAATGCCATCTTTCCCTTACGGTTTCGAGGAGCCAACTACAAAATAAAATTAAAAGTTTACAATTTTACATAAATGATAATAATATAATTTTATTTTTAAATTGTTAATAGTATTATTTAAAATTGTGAATAAAATTAAAAAAAAAATTAAGTTTTTACTTGTGATGCGACACGGTTGACCTCCATCGGTGTCACCTGAGTAGGTAGACCATCGGGAGTAAGCTGGGTTGATAGTTCGCCGACTCGCTCAATGACATCGTCGTGGAGCTTGTGGACACGTTCATCAACCCATGTCCCGTCCGGCCTGCGGTGGGTCTTCTCCCAAACCTCTGGCATCGTTGCGGGAACTCCTTTTTCCACCGTCTGACAATGAAAACATATTAGAAGTTCAAATTGTTGTGAGCATAAAAATTGAAAGTAAAAAATATAATAACTTACAATGTTAACAGCATGTTGAGCATAGGAAATCTGGCCCGAACAGTGTTTTGAAGGCTGGTCAGTATCGCCAACCTTCGTCAATCGAGCAGCCTTGCACCGGGCAGCAATCTCCTTCGATTTCTCCAACTGCCAGAAGGCGACAAGGCCATCCCAAATATTGGGATTGAAGAAAGATGGCATACATACCTTCGGATCCGGATTCAAAAGCCACTTCTCCTTCCACCGTCCTATTTGGTTGTTCAGACGGTTCTTCGCTTTCTCCTCAAATGCCTCACGAACTAAACCATCGATCGCGGGGTCCCAATAGTATTTTTGCTGCAAATTGTCAGAAATTAGAACATAAGTTATAAAATTACAAAATTGAATAAATTTATAAATAAATAAAAGTAAAAAAAAAAAAAAAAAAATTTACCGCAAATTGTTTGTACCACCGATCCTTGGTCTCCAAGTTAACAAACTTCCAGCTCGTGTGGCACATCTTGAAATCTCGCTCTATGATCTTCCTAACATCTTTTCCGACCGAATTTTTGCAAAACCTAAAAAATAATATAAAAGCATATATTAATAATTATTAAACAAAATAAAATTAAAACTATGTAAAAAAAATACTTACCACACAGCGTTAGGGTTGTCGGTAGTGGTAGGGTCAGGTACTAAATGGGGAAGAACCTGCCGTCCTGGAGTAACGAGAAGCTGCGCGAAGGTCATGTCATCCCATGAAGGAACTGCTCCAGGGTTTGGGCCAGGGGTTGGCTCGGGAGGTGGCGTCGGCTGTGACTCAGGAATCCCGAAACCAGAGTGGGAAGTAGAGGCCTGCGAGGGATGTCTACGCTGTCGATGTCCTGGTCGTGAATGACCAGTACCACGACCAGTACCGGACTGTACGAACTCTAACCACTCGTTCTCTTCTGCCATCTAAATTTGATAATTTTTGAAATTAGTTATTGCATTTTAAAAAATATATAATTTAATATTGATTTTAACAATTGTAATAATAACATTAAATTAACCTAATCAACATTACAGATCAAAATAATTTAACATAATTAGTAAATTAAAAATTCTAATTAGTTAATCCTAAAATCCCAAGTACAATTCCATTCCTAATTAATTATTCCTAACCATTCGAAAAATTTAAAATTCATAAAAGAAAAGAAAAATTTAGAGATTTACCTTATGAGCTCGGGATCGGGAATGATTAGGAAGGTCGATGGCACTTTTTATTAGAGAGAGAAAAGTGATTTTGTTGAGAGATAAGTGATTTTTTGAGGAATGAGCGAGGGATTGGATTTCCTTATATAGGAAAAACAAACCTCGCAAGTTCGTCGCAAATCGGTTGCTAAATGGGCCGAAAATTTGACCTAATACATGTTTGCCGCCCACGACTTTTCGTTTGCCGCGCACAAATCGTCGCAAATACCTCGCAAAAATTAAAAAATCGTCGCAAAAGCCTCGCAAAGTGTGAATTTCTAGGTGAATGAACGATCAGTTAATATAGTTGACAGTGATTTTAGTCGCAAACGTGTAGCAAAGTTTGCTACGTTTTTGCGATGAAATAATCGCAATTGCGTTGCAATTTAGCAATTGCAACGTATTTGCGACGACTTCGTCGCAAATCCCACGCAAATTAGGTTTAGGGTATACTTAGGGGTTTGGATGTTTTAGACCAAAAATATGATTCATAACATGTAAATATACACTTTTTGGGGTCCTTAGTGCATGTATGAAGCAGAGTTAGTGTACTAATTGAAGTTTTCCGTAAAATCGGCAAAAATGATAGATTGATCGAATTCTTAGTATAAGTACATGTATATCATACTTCGTTATATATGTTTCTCGAAAATGTTTTGAAAAGTTATATTTCAATAATTACAGAGGGATTGTTATTTATTAGACTCATACATTTACATTCGAAGAAGAGCTAATTAAAAGGTTATACAAAACGTATTGGTTAGAGTTTAGGGTATAGGAATTTGCTACGGTCTTGCGAGGCAATCGTCGCAAGTTCGTCGCGAATAGAAGGCTTTGCGACGCAATTGCGACGACTCCCTCGCAAAACAATAGCAAATGCCTATACCCTAAACCTTTGTGTTAATTACCAATTCTTATTACTTGGACATTGATGCAAATAATTTTATTTATCAATTAGGGCCTCTATGATATGTTTATATTCCAAAAAGGGCCTCTATGATATGTATATATTCTAAATAGAGCAAATTTAAACAATAAAAATAATGAATTGCTTAGTGTATAGGGTAAAGACATTTGCAACGTTTTTGCGACGATTTCGTCACAAAATCGTTGCAAACGTTAATAATTGCGACGTAATTGCGACGAAAGCGTCGCAAAACAGTAGCAAATGCCTATACCCTAAACCTTTGTGTTAATTACCAATTCTTATTACTTGGATATTGATGCAAATAATTTTATTTATCAATTAGGGCCTCTATGATATGTTTATATTCCAAAAATGGCCTCTATGATATGTATATATTCCAAATAGAGCAAATTTAAACAATAAAAATAATGAATTGCTTAGTGTATAGGGTAATGACATTTGCAACGTTTTTGCGACGATTTCGTCGCAAAATCGTTGCAAACGTGCATAATTGCGACGTAATTGCGATGAAAGCATCGCAAAACAGTAGCAAATGCCTTTACCCTGTACCTTTGTTTAGGTTGCAGTCATTTAGTTGTTATTTCGAGTTACGTGGCAAATTCAAGGTTATATCAGATTATTTAGGGACTCGTTCAACGGTGGCATTTGTATGCAACAATGATCGAGCCCCTAAATAATCCGATCCATCCATGAATTTTGTTATGAAGGTAAACGTGGATTCCAAACCTCTGTTAAAATGCTTCGACAGAAACTTTGATTCCTAACAGTGGATTTAGCCTCATAATGTACTCTGAATGCCATATCCGGCATTATAGTAGATTATAGGGCTAAATCCACCGTTTGGAATCAACTCACTATCGACATATATGAAGAGATATGTGAGGAATGAGCGAGGGATTGAAATTGGTTTTATAGGAAAACCTTTCCTCGCAATTCACTCGTAATTTAGTCGCAAAAAGACCCGATATTTCCACCCAATGCATGTACTGTCATTTAATAGAGTTGACCGTAATTGTAGTCGCAAAAATGTAGCAAATATAGCAACTGATATGCGACGAAATCGTCGCAAATGAGTCGCAAATTTTATAATACCAATCGCAAAATCGTTGCAAACAGTAGCAAATGCCTATACCCTAAACCTTTGTGTTAATTACCAATTCTTATTACTTGGACATTGATGCAAATAATTTTATTTATCAATTAGGGCCTCTATGATATGTATATATTCCAAATAGAGCAAATTTAAACAATAAAAATAATGAATTGCTTAGTGTATAGGGTAAAGACATTTGCTACGTTTGTGCGACGATTGCGTCGCAAAATCGTTGCAAACGTTCATAATTGCGACGTAATTGCGACGAAAGCGTCGTTTAGTTTTGTTTAGATTGCAGTCGTTTAGCTGTTATTTTGATATATGAATTAGGCCCTCTATGATATGTTTTTATATATCTTGTTTAAAATATTATTTTTTAACACCACACTCGAAAATACATACTTAAAATATACACATAATTAATTTTAAATTTATTCATCTTCTTCATCATGATCAGAAACATAACGTTCTACTCTGCCATCTTCATCACCATCGTCGTCCTCATCTTCCTCTTCGTCTTCATCAAACTCATCTTCGTTTCCTTCTGAATTCTCGAATATCACATCAAGACCACTATGAAGTGGGTCGATTCTTGTCAAATCGGTGGTTACCTCTGTAGGGATCGAAACTTCTTCGGTTCTTGCAGGTTGCACTGGGGGTTGATCATCATCAGCATCAGCTGCTAACCCCCCGACAATTTGACCCCTTGGGTTAACTTTAATCACGGATAGCCAATCTTGATCCCGTCGTCCACGAGTACGAGGGTAAGGAATGAAGACTACTTGCTCTGCTTGGGATGCTAAAACTAATGGCTCAAACTTGTCAGTGTAGCTCCTATTTCCTTTGACATCAACAACTCCAAATTTGCTGGTTCTAACCCCGAGACCATTGGATGGATCAAACCAATCACAGCGAAATAGTACACTTTTCAAGTTAAGCACACCAGCATACTCAATCTCAATGATTTCTTTCAAAATACCATAGAAGTTTGTATCGCCCAGGACATGAATACCATAATTTGCAGTGGCTTTATTTTGTCCATGTTGAAATGTGTGAAAAATAAAGCCGCGAGTACAATACATCTTACTCGTTTTTATGGTTGCAATGGGCCCCAAAACAAACTCATGTACCCATAAAGGCCAACTTTGTCGAGATGTCTTCGCCACCTATTGTCAAATTGAAATAATTAGTATATATATAAGTAATACTAAGATAAATCATGCATGGTTCTTACATTCTCCCGCATCCAGCCTGCAAAATCACGTTCTAGGTAAAATTGAACTTGGTCATCATTTAGTTCAGGAAATGCTTCTCGTATTTGGCCTTCTAACATTCTGTACACCCGTTAATTAATTAATTAGTTGTATATATATTCTCAATTAATATATATATAAATATAAACATATATATATATATACCTCTCATATGGCTGAAAGTAGCTACAATTTAGCATTATATACGTATGGGCAGCTTCCATATGCTTGAAATCATACCACGTTGATTCCTTCACTTTTCCACCCATCCGACCTACATCACAGAAAACATCTGGTACACCCTCCAAGTGATATGTTCGGCCAACCCCACCATCGTCGTATCGTCTACAACGGGTTTTCTTAGTTTGCACGGTTTGGCTAAAGTAGTAAGTACAGAAGTTTGATGTCTCTTCTGTCAAATTTCCAGCAATGATTGATCCCTCTACTCTTGCGAGGTTTTTGGCCTTCTTCTTCAAATGTTTGAAGAACCTTTCGAAGGGGTACATCCATCAAAATTGGACTGGACCACCCAAATCTAACTCATGTGGTAAGTGTACAACCAAATGTTCCATCACATCAAAAAAGGAAGGTGGAAATATCTTCTTTAAGTTGCAAATTGTGAGTGGAATGTCTGAATTCAACTTTGAGATTTCGTCCTTCATTAAGGTTCTGGCACATATGTCTCTGAAAAATGCTCAAATACCTAAAACGCCAATACGGTCCGGAGTAAGTTACAAACTAAATACATGTATGTATATATTAATAACCATATATAAACATAACGTCGCCTGCAATTGCCTCGTGTACTTCCTGTGGTAAAAGTTCTTGAAAGGCAAAAGGGAGTAGTCGCTGCATGAACACATGACAATCGTGGCTCTTCATCCCAGAAAATTTCCCCCCTTGCTCAACACACCTTGAAAAAGTTGACACATAGCCATCTGGGAACTTCACCCACTCCTTAATCCAGTTAATCAAAGCATCCTTCGCAGCAGGTGATAGTCGGAAACTGGGAATAGGTGCCCTACCATCTCTTGTTAGATGCAACTCAGGCCTTATGCATAAAGCCGCGAGATCCAGACGAGATTTCCGATTGTCTTTTGTTTTTCCTGCAACATTCAACAATGTGTGTATAATATTCTCAAAGAAATTTTTCTCCACATGCATGACATCCAAGTTGTGCCTCAGCAGATGGTCCTTCCAGTAAGGCAATTCCCAAAATATACTTTTCTTATGCCAGTTATGGTATACCCCATACCCAACAGGCATATTTGCTGGATTACTTTGCCAATTACCTCCAACTTTTACAGTTTCCTGCGCACCATATCCATCCATTTGTTCTTCCAACTCCTCACCTGAGAGGTAAACCAAGGGGGAGGTTTTAACAGTTCGATTTCGGAACAACGTTCTACTCTTTCTATAAGGATGACCCCTTGGAAGAAAACGACGATGGCAATCAAACCAGCAAGCTTTCCCTCCCGCTGACAATTGAAACGATTCGGTCTTGTCTAAACAATAAGGACAAGATAACTTTCCGTACGTTGTCCATCCAGATAGCATACCATACGCCGGAAAGTCGCTTATCGTCCACATGAGGACTGCCTTCATGTTGATGTTCTGACGGCTCGACGAATCAAATGTGCGTACACCAACATGCCACAACTGCTGTAGTTCCTGTATAAGAGGTTGTAGGAAGACATCAAGTAATCTTTTTGGATGCTTTGGCCCTGGAACCAAAATGCTGAGAAATAAAAATTCTCGATGCATACACATTTCCGGTGGGAGATTATAAGGCGTCACTATGACTGGCCACAACGAATATTGCCTACCAGACATCCCAAATGGACTAAATCCATCAGTGCAAAGACCCAAATACACATTTCTATGTTCTACAGCAAAGTCTGGATATACCGTGTGAAAGTGTTTCTACGCCTTTGCATCTGATGGATGGGCGACAACTCCTTCCTCACAATCGTGTTCCGCGTGCCACCTCATTGCCCCTGCTGTCTGCTTTGATTGATATAATCGCTTCAGCCTATCTGTTATTGGAAGTTACCACATACGCTTGAATGGGACTTTGGTGCGACCACTAGTATTCTTATATCTTGGATGAGAGCAAAAACGACATTCCTGCAGCTGAGCATCATCTTTCCAAAAAATCATACAATTATCAATGCAAACATCAATCTATATATATATAGTGCATTATTGCTTAAAAACGTAATACAAATAAACTGCTAACATAAACACATATTTATTTTTATTTCCTTCAATTGATGACATGTATTACTCATCATCAATTTCTTCACCATCATCCGTCGTCGACCCTTCGTCATCTACTTGGGATAACCAATTGTTAGGATTTCGATTAACACGACTGCTACTACCTTCTTCTGTGAACGTTGTACCCATGTTTTCTTTAGATATAACCTGTCAAATGAAATAAATAACTTGATTTTGTGTAATGATACTACTTAGTACAATACCTTTAAAATATATATTGTAACTTACATTGTTTATGTTATTCAGAGTAATGTTAAGATATGGTGTCGCCCTATCAAACTTAACAACTACAACCTCCTTTAGAACCAATACCGAACCCTCCTTTATGTGCGGCCCATATTTGTTATCAGATATGGCGGACCTATGAATGCTCGCTTGTACAGTCCCGGTAGGATCCTTCAACGAAAACAAACAACATTTATCGATTACTAAATATTTTGTTAATATGTAATTAATTTACACATTTGTTAAAAATATCTTTTGTTATAACTTATATATAAATTTTACCTTTAGTATGATCATCGCGTCCTCCAATCCATTAGGTTCCATTTTATGAATCACTCCTACCACATATGGTACGTGACGCCATATGGTACGTGACGCCATTTTATGCAACTCTTTTACCAGTGTCCACCCACGGGTGTGTCCACCTGTATATATTCAACGTAGAATAAGTAAACTATATATAATTAAATTGTCACTTAACAAAATATACAAACTCAGAAATATAATATATTAATAATAATAAAATTTCATTATACCTGTTAATAAGTTGACATTAGCAATTGTCGTCTTCCAAAGGACATCGGTGAACGATGGATCTTCTGCCTCGACAACACAGTTAACCATTTGTACATGTCTCTCATAAGAATTGCATGCTTCCAACATCGATTCTTTAAGTTTTTTCCTTGCCCGTTCTTCTGCTTGTCTCCCACCAGCCGGATCCGGAATCAAAGATCGATTGTTATCCATATTTGTTGAAGTATAGAATGCGAGGTAATTAATGTGGATATAAAATCGATTTTATAGAATGTTCATTTCAGTTTGCGACTAAATTGCTACTATTTTCTAAGACTTTTGCGACCAATTTGCGACTTAAATATTACACATATAAACAAGTAAGAATCCATTAAAACGTGTGTAACCAACTTGCGTCGCAAATCCCTCGCAACACTTAAATCGTCGCAAATTCGACGCACGTTTTGTGACCAGTTTGCGTCGAGTTGTAATTTTGGACGCATCGCAAACGTTTATTCGACGCATAATCGTCGCAAAATGTGCGTCGAAGTTGCGTCTAAACATTTCCACAGACGCCAAATCGTCACAATTTTGCGACGGTTTTGCTGCTATATTTTCCCACACAAATTAGCGACGTTTTTGCGTCATTTTGCCAAATGTCGTCGCCGATTGGTCGCAAAATCGTCGCAAATTTGCGAGGCTTTATTTCCGTCGCAAATTTCCGTTGCAAATGGCCCTGTTTTCTTGTAGTGTTAAGACATGGGAGTGTTATATTTGAAAGCTAAAATGCTCAAGTGTTCTCCATTTCAAGGACCTGTAGTAGTTGTATGAGGCACAAGAAGTCCATTGTTTCCTATATTGAGAAAACAAAACCACGTTCATTACGCTAGTGGAAAATATCAAGAAGTTTAGAAGCAAGAAGTTACAAGGTGTTGAGAAAGCGAACCTGCACATAGACGCCCAAATAATTCGTGTTCCTCCAAGAGAGGTCATAACAATAGGAATAACATCTGCCAACTCTGACTCAAAAGCACTGCAAAGCATCAAACAAAACATCAACAATTTTGAAATTGATAGAAGTAAAACTGAAACTTACAAAATGCTAAGAAAACAACAAAAAACCTGTAAAAGTTCTCAGAGCCTCCTATAGCTACCAAGCAATAGGCATAGTGAGTTTGAAAAGACTCCAACTTCACAGTTGTTTTCAAACTGAAGACCTGCGTATCATCCAAAACCCACGTAGATATAAAATCCCCAAAGAGTAAACACAACAGTATAAGGAAAGATTTATATAGCAAACAGAGGAAGATTAGTGTCTAGAGTTTCTTTGTTAAGTCATTGACCAGTGAAGTGGCAACAAGACGACGGCTACGGCGTCTCCTTCTCACGAACTCCAAGCAAGGGGAAGTCGCAGGCGAGGTTTTAGCAGCGGCCTGTGTTGTTGTGTCCATCAAAACATAAAAAAAAAAAGTTACTAACTCTTTCATGTTAATGAAGATAGAGAGATGAGACTGATGAGAAAAACCTGTGGGGTTTGCAAGCGTGTAATCCAGTAATGAAACTATAAGCAGCATGAAGAGAAGTGGAAAGCAGTTTTGTTTCAAACTATAAGCAGCATGAAGAGCATTTCTTCTCTCCTTCAAACTACAAACATTAAAGATTTTAGACTACTTCACAGTCCAAACGGAAAACGAGATTGGAAAGCAGTTTATGTTTTCTAAACTGATAATCCGATAATGATAATAATATAACAATACCAAAAACCCTTGAACCGTCGGAGGTGATGGAGAACCGATTTGAGCTTCGCCCGAAGGGGAAATACATTTCTTTCTGCTTCTCACGCTGTCTTCAACGAGAGCTGCAATGTCATGGAAAACCAAAGCCAACAACACAAATAAGAACAAACACAAAGAGAAAAGAGATGTGATAGAGACAAGTTTTGATAGAGAAAAGAGATGTGATAGAGACAATCAGAAGAAAACAAACAGTATATACCATAAGAGCACGATTAATCCAAACAAGTACCAAGACATCATCATCGTCCATAGTGGTGACAACGGTAAGCCACAAATTCATCCTGTGAGAGAGATAGAGAGATTGCGACGGCACTAACAGGGATAGAAGACAACGAAGGATCAAAGAGATGAGAAACCTACCCCATGTTTGTCCATAGAGGCGAAGATTAACAGCAAACAAGTATTTGCGGCACCGCAATGTGAGGTAGATTTGAAAGCGGCTCAAACCCCTAACCGTATACAGACGACAGCGCTAGACGATGCATATGAGACATCGATCTAGAGATTCGCAAGCACAGAGAGATGATTGAGGAAAAGTGGAGAAGAAGAACTGTTTAATTGAGAAAAAAAAATTGATCCAGAGCTTGCAGATCGTTGTTGTCGGCGTGGAGGATAAGAGAGAAAAAGAGGAAGAGAAGAAGAAGCTCTCGATTTTGTGTTTAGGGTTTGGGGGGAGTTGGGTTAAACCAAAATTTTTATCCCGCCTGATGAAAAGTGCCCGGGCTTTAACAAAAAATAGCCGCCCAAATCCATTTATTTTGGCAAGTGGCTAATACAACTTAAAAAAAAAAATCAAATTGTCAATATATATTTTATCTAAAAAACAAAACTGAACCAAATACCCGAACCAGAACCAAACAAAATAAAAGGTACCGAAACCAAACCGAAATCTATAAAATAACTGATGGATCCTAAATTTCAATATCCCAAAAACCGGAACCGAAACGAGATTTGTAGACGGTTTTAACGATTACTCTCATATCCAGCTTAGAACCGACTAAAATAAAGAGTCTCGGTCAGACCGGTCCGACCGGCCGGCCCGATACGGTTTCGCAAAATATTGGATAATGTTTTCGTTAGAAAGAAAGAAATCTACGCAAATTAGATTTGGACGTTGATTGATCATCATGATATATATATATATATATATATAAAAGAGTAGACAGACGAAGTATGCGATTATCAACGATCATCATCGATAATTTGGGTTTCAATATTACATAATAATACATTACATGGACAAAAGACTGAATGATCAAGAATATGAGCTTATGCAAAATCAAAGGAGAAGAAGTCTCTTGGAGGAGAGGAGAAGAAGAAATATTTTTTTTTGTCGGCAGAAGAAGAAGAGATAAGCTATGAAGGAGAGGAACACTAAACGTCAAACACATTCGATATATAAATATCGCACTTAATTACTGATGTAATTTTGCATAAATTTAGCGTTTAGTACATGTTAAAGGTGGTTTTGGGTACGGATTTAGGGTTTAGGGTTCATGGTTTAGGGTATAGGGTCCAGGGTTAAAGGTGGTTTAAGGCTTAGGGTATAGGATTTAGGGTGTAGCTTTAGGGTTTAGAGTTTACAGTTTAGGGTTTAGGGTATAAGGTTTAGGGTATAGTGTAGGAATTTAGGGTTTAGGGTATATGGTTTAGGGTTTAGGGTTTAGGGTTCAGGTTTCAGGGTTAAAGGTTTAGGGTTTAGGGTATAGGGTGTAGCTTTAGGGTTTATAGTTTAGGGTTTAGGTTCTAAGGTTTAGGTTTTAGGGTTTAGGGTTCAGGGTTAAAGGTTTAGGGTTTAGGGTTCAGGGTTAAAGGTTAGGATTTAGGGTATATGGTTTAGGGTTTAGGGTTCGGGTTTCAGGGTTAAAGGTTTAGGGTTTAGGGTGTAGCTTTAGGGTTTATAGTTTAGGGTTTAGGTTCAAAGGTTTAGGGTATAGTTTATAAATTTAGGGTTTAGGGTATAAGGTTTAGGGTATAGTGTAGGAATTTAGGGTTTAGGGTTTAGGGTTCAGGTTTCAGGGTTAAAGGTTTAGGGTTTAGGGTATAGGGTGTAGCTTTAAGGTTTATAGTTTAGGGTTTAGGTTCTAAGGTTTAGGGTATAGTATACAGATTTAGGGTTTAGGGTTAGAAACAAGTACTCCGTGTTCATGCACATACCAGGGGGTAAATTATACCAAGTCAAAATCACAGGCCACAACGAATGATTTTTTGACATGCCAAATGGATTGAACCCATCTGTACACAATCCAAGATAAACGCTGCGGGGATCTTCTGAAAAGCGGGGATGTAGATCTTTAAAGAAGATTAAACTTTCAATACTCTTAAATAGTAGAAGAAGTATGTAATTGAAAATTAACATTATGATCAATATGATATTGAAGAAATTAATTAATCTGTATATAATCGATTCTTATTGTTGGATCGATATCACACATGTATATGTAAATGATCCCAACGAAACCAATTATATATAAAGGTTTACTCCTATATTTCATATCATTATCATCACACTGTTCCACCCCATTCTGGAACTCTTCCGAGAAATTTCCTGTAGTTTCATCGAACTTCCTATACATCCACTCCCGACCATTAGTATAACGGTAATTTTCCAACATTTTTTACTACCAAAAACTAATTTTTCTTACTTGTTATAGTGTATGTATTGAGATAGGGAAAACAAATTCGAATGAGAAGGATCAAATGTGTGAGTTTTGCTTATATAGGCAATTTTGCGACTGATTTGCGACTAATTAGCGACTAATTTAGCGACTACAACTGTCAGTCGCAAAAGACAGGTACACCTACCAACCATGACGTACACGTGTTTTTAATTTAGCGACCCACCGATTTTGGTCGTTAATTAGTCACAATTTTGCGGCTGAATTGCGACTACCGTTTAGCGACTGCGTATTAGTCGCAAATTAGCGACTGATTTGCGACCAATTTTTTTTTGGTCTCAAATCAGTCGCAATTTGGTCGCTAAATTTAGCGACTGCACTATCAGTCGCAAACTGCAGTCTCTAAATCGTTGTTTCTTGTAGTGGAAACACCTGATTGATCCTAAAGGGATTGAATTCATATGTGTGACCACGAACAAATACCCCTACAGGGCTTGCCATTAGTAGCAGCTGCCATATATGGCTCGACCTGTGCAATCGCTTATTCATTCAGAACTAAAATATGTTCACAAATCATATTCACGCACTACACTCCACAGATTCATGGTCAACCAAAAAAAATATACAACAATTATGTACATGTATAAGCTTATGTACCTTTGAGCTTGTGCTAACCCATTCTGTTGAGCCAAATGATACTGTTCAGGACAGTGTTCAGGTCATGCACACATTGTTGACAGGGAAAATAGCAGTCCTGGATCCAAGGCTAGACTTTCACACACCCATACCTTTATCACTTCCTCTCTGGATTTGAATTAGAAGCATCCCTATCAACCCACGGTTCCTTAATATTGATCATAAACATCTGGGATGTTTTTCGTGTGAGTAGGGTAGGTCTTATCAAGGTTTCTCGTCCTCACCCTTTCCTACTCACTCCCGATGGAGACAGTATGTATTCATGTTACATCTCCCATATTGGGTTTGCATGTGTGTTTATTTTTCAAGCATACAACCCCTTTTTTGAATAAAGCCATTTTTGGCACACTTACTTTAGCACACATCTATTTCATTATTTTTTCAAACGTGACTGAACCCATCCCATAGGCCTCAAATCCACATTTCCAGAACTATTTGTCTTAGAAATACTTCTTCAACTTTTCTTTTGGATGGTGACGGTATGGGTGGCAAATTTTTTCCTTGAATGCTACATATAACAGGACCAATTTGCATAAAAACAATATATACACAATATGTACACTTCCCTCATCCTGTACCTGAATCTGATCACTCAGCTCACAGAACGTGTTAGAACTCACAAACACCTATAGCCTTTCTCAGATTTACAAATCTAGTAAATTCTAAGGTTTCGTAAACATATCAGCCAATTGAAGCTCAATACCTACATGTTCAATTCTGAAAAATCTTATCTTTAACCAATTCACGAATAAAATGATGACTGATGTCTATGTGTTTCATGCGTGAATGTTGAAGTGGATTCTTGGCAATACTGATAGCACTTTGATTGTCACAGTGAACTACAAGAGTATCTGGAATCATAACATATTCAACACCCATTTGTTTCATCCAGAGTAGTTGGGAACAACAGCTGCCCATAGCAATGCATTCTGCCTTAGCTGTAGATAATGATACACTATTTTGTTTCTTGATGTGCCAGGAAACAAGGTTGTTCCCAAGAAAGAAGCACCCGCCACTTGTACTCCTTTTGTCATCCAGACTATTTTCCCAATCAGCATCACAATACCAAGCAAAATTTGGGTTTGTATCGTTAGTATAGTAAATACCAAAATTTGATGTACCCTTCACATATTTGATGGTGCGCTTGACGGCATTGGGGTGAGACACTTTGGGGTTGGCCAGATAACGTGCACAGATTCCTACGCTCAGACAGAGATCAAGATGACTTGATGTAAGATATAGAAGACTCCCAATCATCCCTTTGTAAAGCTTTACATACACACTCTCACCTGCTTTATCCTTGCCAATTTTTGCACTGGAACTCTTTGGGGTACGTGCTTCTTTACTGGAAGACATCCCAAACCGGGTGACCAAGTTCTTGGCATACATGCTCTATGAGATAAAGATTATTTCCTTGGTTTGTTTGACTTGAAACCCCAGGAAGTAAGTCAATTCACCCACCATGCTCATCTCAAATTTCTTTGTCATCTTCTGAACGAACGTATCCACCATCTTCTGACTAGTACTCCCAAATACAATATCATCTACATAGATTTGGCAAATCAGAATCCCCTATTTATCAGACTGAAAAAATAGTATCTTGTCTACACCACCCCTTTGATATCCCTGATCAAGCAGGAAAGTGGTCAATCGCTCATACCAAGCCCGAGGAGCCTGTTTCAGACCATACAATGCCTTCTTTAGCCTGAACACATGATCTGGATGATTTTCATCTTGGAACCCCTTAGGTTGTTCAACATAGACTTCCTCCTGAAGTATGCAATTCAAGAATGCACTCTTGTCATCCATCTGAAGAAGTTTGAACTTGAGTACACATGCCATGCCTAACAAGAATCTGATTGACTTAAGTCGAGCCACTGGTGCAAAGGTTTCTTTAAAATCAACCCCCTTGACTTGTGAGTATCCCTGAGCCACTAAACGAGCCTAGTTTCTGACTACTTCACCTTTCTCATCAGTCTTGTTTTTGAAGATCCATTTGATGCCCACAATATTTGCACTTGGTGGCCGAGGAACCAAATCCCACGCATCGCTGCGAGCCAACTGTTCCAGTTCATCTTGCATAGCCACCAACAAGTATTCATCTACAAGTGCATCTATATGATCTTTTGGTTCTATGCGAGACACAAAGCAGGCAAAGTGAACCAACTGGGAATTTTGCATTTCAAGATAATCCCTTTTGTTTCCACGAGTCACTCTTCCACCATTAATACCAATCACATCCGATGAAGAGTGATTCCTATGTACTTGAATGTGTCGCTTCTCAGTTTTCTGTTTTCCTGAGGATGATTGATCATCTTCAGACACCTCATCATTATCTGTCACACGAGTACCTCGTTCAGATCCTTCTGTCGTTTGATTCTGGCTTGAACTTTGAGGTTGATTTACTTTGTCATCAGCCATCACCAAAATATCCTGTATTGCTTGATCATTAAACACAACATTGACTGTCTTAATGACTATCTTTGTTCTATTGTTGTACACCCGATAGGCAGTGCTGCTGCTGAGTACCCCAAGAAGATTCCCTCATCACTCTTGGCATCAATATTCCCAAGATGATCCTTATCATTTAGAATAAAGCATAGACATCCAAATACATAAAAGTAACTCATATTTGGATTTTTACCTTTCCACAGCTCATATGGGGGCTTGTTCGTACCTTTGCGGATGTACACTCAATTGATGATGTAGCAGGTTGTGTTCACTGCTTCTGCCCAGAAATGTCTTGGAACATGATTACTATGCAACATTGCATGAGCCATCTCCTGGAGTGTTCTGTTTTTGCGTTCCACCACTCCATTCTGTTGTGGTGTTCTAGGCGCTGAATACTGATGTGAAATTCCCTGATTTTCACAGAACTGTTTAAACCCATCATTCTCAAATTCTCTTCCATGATCACTTCTGATTGCTGAGATTCCCCGTTTCTCAGCTTTCAGTTATAGGGCCAAAATTTTGAAACTTTCCAGAGCTTCATACTTCTCTCTAAGAAACCGTACCCAGGTGTATCTTGTGAAGTCATCCACAATCACAAAAATATACCTTTTACCAGTCAGACTTTCTGTTTGTACAGGGCCCATCAAGTCCATGTGCATCTACTGTAGCGGCTTGACAATCTGCACATCCTGTACCCTCATGTGATGAGCTTTGACTAGTTTACCTTTGTTGCACGGTCCACACACAAACCCAGTCTTATCCTCGAGTCTTGGAACTCCTCCTACAATCTCATGATTGACCATCTAAGTAATAATTCAGACGCTCATATGACCAAGTTTCTGATGCCACAGTTTTGTATATGTCTTGGGTGTAGTGGCTATCAGACATGACTCTTGCTCCGTCCACATGTATTAGCTGTTTCCTGATCTAACTCCTCGCATTCGTACATTTCCTTGCTCATCCACAACCTTGCATTCTGTTTTTGTGACTGTGGCAGCCAAACCTTCATCACACAGCTGACTCACACTGATCAGATTATCCTTGAGTCCATCCACCAAATACACATTAACCAAGTCAGGTTTGTTACAACATATGGTAACACCCTTTCCTCTTATCTTCCCACGTTCACCACCACCAAACGTAACTTTTCCTCCTTTCTCTGCTTCAAACTTGCTCAATTTGTCCATATCACCTGTCATATGTCTTGAGCAATCACTATCGAAATACCACACAGTTTCTTCTGATTGGCTATCTACCTTCTCAACCGTATAGGCAACATGACATTGAAGATCTTCCTTGGGTATCCAATATTGATTTGAGTGTTGACCATTTGGGTGTCCTCTGTTTTGAATCACAGACTTATAGCTTTGGTTCTGAAACTTAAAGCATTATGACCTGATATGACCATACACACCACAGTGGAAACACTGTGCCCTTTTCTTTGACCATCTCCTTGAACGGCTGATGTTGTTGCTGAAACCACCTCGAGACTTCCTTTAGAATCGGTCATACCTGATCTGGTAACACCTCTAAGGCTGTTTCTGTTGTTGTCTCCAGCCATTCATTCGTGAGTCCTCTATCAAGTTTCTGAGTTGGGATGTTTGACCTTCGTGAATCACTTTAGTAGTCTCATTTCCACAGTGATTGTTGTATCCCAGTCCCCAGTTTGATTGTTGTATCAACTGTACCTTTGCTCAGATTCCTGATGTTACGCATCTGTTCTACCAACCTTTTCTTCATCAGAAGAATTTCTTCATCCCTGGTTGATATTTCTTGAAGTAGGAATTCCATCTTTGCCAGACCATCAGTTTTCTCCTTGTTCAGAGTTTGATTTTCAGCTCTCACAAATATCAGTACATCGTTCAACATTCTGATTTCATCCTCTGAATCAACACCTCTTTATTCTACAAGTTTACCCTTGCCCTTTGCATATTCCTTCTGCATTATCTCAATTTTGCTTGTTAATTCACTTATCTCCTTAGCCAACACTAGGTTTTTGTTCCTGGCTTTCACCAGCGACTCGCACAGCACCTTGTTTTCATCTTCGACTGACAACACAAACTCTTCTTCCTCATCTGTGTTTGTTTTTGCATCATTAGCAATGCTGGCAAAGGCTACAAAGTTTAGTATATGTTTTTCACCATCACTATCAGAATCACTCTCGCTCCTGCTGACGAATGATTTTTCAGACTTCTTGACACAGTTGTATTAGGTGTGACCAATGCCTTTGCATTCTTGACACTTCAACTCCCTTCTTTTCAGATTTGGACAATCAGCCATGAAGTGTCCAATCCCCTGACACTCATGACACGTGGCATTTATTTTGTTTCTCTTGTCACTGTCGCCATCAGTGATTCTGTTGGTTGAACTTCCTGAACCTTTCCCTTGGTCTTGTTGAAAAGCATGAGGTACATCTTCACAATCATTGATACCTTGTCTTCTGTATCATCATACTCGCTTGTAACCTTCAGAGCCACATATTTTTCGGTTGAGGTAGATTTGGTCTTGAATTCCATCTCATAGGCTTGCATCATACCAACTACTTGATCGAACTTCATGTTATCAAAGTTTTGGCTAACCTGAATAGCAGCTTTATGAGACCCAACTTTAGACTCCTCAAAAGTTTCTTATCCAGCTTTTTGTCTTTGTACTTCTTTTCAAGCACTTGTGCTTCATTGGCAATTTCACTGAGCTTGCTGTTGAAGGCTTCAATACTCTCATCATCACCCATTCTTAACTCCTCAAACTGAGAAGCAAGCATATCAACTCTTGTTCTTCTTACATCACCGGTGCCCTCATATGACACCTGCAGGATATCCCATCACTACAAGAAAACAGGCTTTTTACGACTACATTTGGCGACTAAATCTGTAGTCGTAAATTTGGCGACCAATTAGCTACTGCTAAGCGACTATGTTACGTCTACACATACTTGATCGTAAATTAGTCGTTATATTGCGACTACATAAAGTAATCGTAAAAGTAGTCGTAATTTAACGACTAATTAGTGACTATATATAGGATTGAGAATATAGTCGTCAAACAGTCGCAAAAATGGCGACTAATATACGACTCTGACGGCGAGTCGTAAAATAGTCATAACCTATAAGTACTAAAAACACGTTTTATTCATTTTGGGTTGGTGGCTGTACCGGTTTTAGGCGACTAATTGTTTTAGTCGCCATTTAGTCGCAAAATGTGTCTACATATTGTCCGCCACATCTTCCCTCCTTACACAATATCAAACCCAAAGCTTTCTCTTCTATCATACACGAGCATTTCTTCTCTCTATTCACATTATTAAAAAAGTTTTTTTTAAAAGAAGAAAATAATGTCAGACAATTACAATTATTGTAATTCTCGAGAGTGGATATATAATAGGATAGATGAAGTTACGGGAAATTTCTCGGAAGAGTTCAAATCTGGGGTGGAGCAGTTCATGGCATTTGCAAATAGCCAGCCTTTAGCACAAGATAATAACGGTAAATTTTACTGTCCTTGTAGTGTTTGCAAAAACGAAATATTTCTCCCGGGTAGAAGAATTTGGAATCATATATTTAAGAATGGATTTGTGCCAGATTATTATATTTGGTATAGGCATGGAGAGGAAATCAATATGAATTTAGGAACGAGTTATATTGATCCGACGTATATAAGTAGGAGTGAAGAAGTGGGTAATGTAGTAGAAGATAGATATGTGGATATGGTGAATGATGCATTTCGTGATAATGTCAATTTTGATGATAACTATCATCAGGATGTTAGTTATCAGGCTGTAGAAGAACCGGTATATAACCATTCAAAAAAATTCTACGACTTGTTAGATAGTGCGAAAAATCCATTATATGATGGTTGTCGTGAAGGTCACTCGCAGTTATCCTTAGCTGCTCGAGTCATGCAAAATAAGGCTGAATATAATATGAGTGAAAAGTTAGTGGATTCGGTTTGTGGAATACTGACAGATTATTTACCAGAAGGAAACCAGTCTACTGGTTCACATTACGAGACAGAAAAATTGATGCGCAATTTAGGCCTCCCATATCATACCATTGATGTTTGTATTAACAATTGTATGCTGTTTTGGAAAGAAGACGAGAAAGAAGATAAATGTCTCTTTTGTGGTGCACAAAGATGGAAGCCTAAGAACGCTCGACATAGAACAAAAGTACCATACAGTCGTATGTGGTATCTACCCATTGCTGATAGATTGAAGAGAATGTATCAGAGCCACAAGACTGCAGCGGCAATGAGATGGCATGCCGAACACCAAGCAAACGAGGGAGAAATGTGTCATCCTTCTGATGCGGCGGAGTGGAGATATTTTAAAGATCAAAATCCCCTGTTTGCTGAAGAACCCTGTAACGTATATCTTGGATTATGTACTGATGGGTTCAATCCATTTGGCATGACTCGCAATCATTCGTTGTGGCCTGTCATCTTAACTCCATACAATCTACCCCCTGGTATGTGCATGAATGAAGAGTACTTGTTTCTTACAATTTTGAATTCTGGGCCAAATCATCCGCGAGCTAGTTTTGATGTCTTTCTCCAACCACTTATTGCGGAGTTAAAAGAGTTGTGGTCTACTGGAGTCGATGCGTACGATGTGTCCTTGAAGCAAAATTTTAATCTAAAAGCAGTGCTTATGTGGACGATAAGCGACTTTCCAGCGTATGGCATGTTATCAGGATGGACAATCCATGGTAAATTATCTTGTCCAGTTTGCATGGAAGATACAAAGTCTTTTTATCTACCGAATGGAAGAAAGACGTGCTGGTTTGATTGTCATCGAAGATTTCTTCCTCATGGTCATCCAATGAGAAGTAATAAAAAAGATTTTCGAAAGGGAAGAGATGCATCGAGAGAGTATCCACCTCAGTCTTTGACCGGTGAGCAAGTTTATTACGAACGATTGAATGGTGTAAATCCTCCTAAAACTAAGGATGTGGGTGGAAATGGTCACGAAAAGAAGATGCCTGGCTATGGAAAGGAACATAACTGGCACAAAAAGAGTATATTCTGGGAGCTGCCGTACTGGAGGGATCTTAATCTCCGACATAATATTGATGTGATGCATACGGAGAAGAATTTTTTTGATAACATCATGAATACTCTTATGAGTGTCAAAGGTAAATCAAAAGACAACATCATGTCAAGAATGGATATACAACAGTTCTGTTCTCGGCCACATTTACATACCAGTGGGGGTCAAGCTCCTTTCCCAGCCTACATATTGACAGAAGCTGGAAAAACAAGTTTATTGGAATGTGTGAAACATGCGGTTAAATTCCCAGATGGTTATTCGTCAGATTTAGCTACATGTGCTGATTTGGTAAATAGAAAGTTTTCAGGCATGAAGAGTCATGATTGCCATGTTTTTATGGAGCGGCTACTTCCATTTATCTTTGCAGAACTCTTAGACCGGAACGTCCACCTTGCTTTATCAGGTACGACTTATTTAAGATATGCAACACGTAATATGCTTCTAGTCTTTTAATAGTAATTAAGTTGATCCAGTTAGAATATCTACATTATAGGGGTTGGAGCCTTTTTCGGGACTTATGTTCGAGAACTTTGCATACAAGTCGCGTTCAAATTCTAAAACAGAACATAGTTTTAATTCTATGCAATTTGGAAAAGATCTTTCCACCATCATTTTTTGATGTGATGGAGCACTTGCCTATACATCTCCCCTACGAAGCTGAATTAGGTGGCCCTGTCCAATGTAGGTGGATGTATCCTTTTGAAAGATTTTTCAAAAAATTGAAAGGAAAAGCAAAGAACAAAAGATATGCGTCAGGATCAATTGTTGAATCATATATCAATGATGGGATTGTATATTTCACAGAACACTACTTTGCCGACAATATACAAACAAAATCAAGGTAAGTGTTAATATACAAATCATTTTTACTAAAATTAAGGCAATTTATTATTTTTATTTAGGGTACTTACTTCATTTGGTCAGGTTAACAAGATTTGATGAAGGTGAAATCCCTGTATATCATGTCTCTGGAGTACCTTCTATATTTACGCAAGTCGGCCGCCCAAGTGGGCAAATGCGTGAAGTATGGCTTTCAGAAAGAGACTATCAATGTGCACATTCATATGTTTTACGAAATTGTGACTATTTTCAGCCAATTGAAAGGTATATAAGCTGCCATCTCTCTACTTAATTATGCTTTTATATAAGCTGACATATATATTTATTGGTGTGGTTATATATATAGTATGTTCGAGGAATACATTTTGGCCAAATATACAGGACTTACAGAAAAAGAAATCTCCGCAAAAAGGGCTGACGAATATCATGAATGGGTTAAAGCTTATGTAAGTGAAAATATACTCATATCTATGTCAATAATATATCTTATTATTTTATATTTTGATATTGTTTGAGCTTATGCAGGTTACTTACTGGAATGCCACAAATCCATTTCCTACTTGGGTTCAAGAGATAGTGCAAGGACCTTTAGACAAGGTCAAAACATGGCCAATGTATTTTACAAGAGGCTATTTGTTTCATACGCAAAATCACGGCTCTGGAGGAAAGACATGTAACTATGGGATAAGTGTTAAAGGTGAAAATTACACGGATGCGTCTGATGCAGCGGATTTCTATGGAACCTTAACTGATATCATGGAATTTCAGTATGAGGGGATGGTCAATTTGAGAATCACACTTTTTAAGTGTCAGTGGTATGATCCCGTTATCGGTAGAGGCACTCGGAGGAGCAATGGTGGCGTTGTAGATGTTCTTTCATCGAGACAATACAATAAATACGAACCATTTATTCTAGGTACGTACTTATATATATATACATACACATTAAGTAATGTCATCATATATATATATTACACATATAGAGATGTAACTTTTACATGTTTCTATTGAAAAAAGCCTCTCAAGCGCATCAAGTTTGTTATATTCCGTACCCATACATAAAGAAACCGAAGAAAGCATGGCTCAATGTTGTAAAAGTCAATCCGAGGAGAAACATTGAAGGAGGAAGTGGGAACAATGAACCGGCGCTTTTGGAAACAGAAAATGATGATGGTGTGTTGGTGACTACAATTGAAGATGTCACACTCGGGAATTTGGGTGAGGGATCAAACCCAATAAATCTCGATTACGATGTCGGAGATGCGGAACCAGAGGATGAATTTCGGTGTAATTTATCGTCTTCGGATGATGAATCTTCGATTTATGAACAAATTCAAGTGTAATTGATATATAAAATATGGAAAAAAAAATTATGTTACTAAGTTTATGAAATTTGAATGATTACCGATTAATTATTGTGAGCATTAGACATTTTTCAACTTGATGGGTATATGGCCCAATAAGAAATTTTCGGCCCAAACCCATTTTCTTTATACAAAAAATATTGGTTAACCTAATGTTAACCCTTTTTCATCGTCTTCATCGAACCTAGCTCGCCTCCATCTCTCATCTTCTTCGATTCCTCTTCTTCGATTCCTCTTCTTCGTCCTGTTCTTCGATTCCTCTTCTTTAAATCACCAAATGGCTGGAACTAAACGAGGACGAAAGAGAGCAGCCGCTCCCAACGTTTCTCAGAGAGTCACAACATCAAAAAGACCTAGCACTCTACCGACTCAATACAACTTTACACCGGCTGCCCCAATTCCTCCGATTCAGTCACCCCCAGAGGAAGTCCGTCCTTTACCCCAACAACCAACGCCACCAGCACCACATGTCCGAGACTTTCCACCGCCACAAACGCTTTTCCAGACCTCTGCTAATCACCGGCGTGAAGAGCATAGCAGTCGTTCGTCTCAAGAAGTTCAGAACAATCCACCGCATCAATCGAGTCCACTTGATGACACTGAGGCGACGCAGAGTCATCCATCTGGTCAAGGGCACAACTTCCATGACGAATCTGATGCATCGTTCCCGGGACTTCAGGAGGAATCGCTGAGGGATCTGAATGCTCTGCTCACGATGCCAGGCCGTGAAAAGTTTGTCACGGTTCTCTCTCCCACACCGACGCCAAAGTCTAAATGGTATGACTTTTCTTCTGCTGTATCTTGTTTCTTTATGAAGTGTAATTTAACAAAAAATACGGTAGGAGACTAGGAGTAGTATCTTCAGTTATTTGTATAATCTCGTAATAGTTATTTTCAATCTGTGGAAACTGTTAACCATTAAACAAAGGCAATAAGCGGATGAAATGGTTTGTCTTTTCTATTAGATTTTGTTTCAAACCTTTTTCTGCATTTGATTTTTAAATTGATTCCTGGTTATTGCTTCATGGCTTTAATGTGTTTATCTGTCATGTAAATTGATTCCTGGTTTTTGCTTCATGGCTTCCTGGTTTTTGCTTCTTCCTGGTTTCTGCGTCATGGTTGTACTTACTAAGTTAATGGAAAATTTTCATAGTTAAATGATATCCAGGAGCTTGTTGAATTCATAGGAGCTTTGTCATGGCTGTACTTTGTTTTTCTTTTGCTATATTATCATCAACGAGTCAGATTGGGTTATTTGTTTTTCTTTTGCTTTATGATTCATGAGTTATATAATTTGGCTAAAATGCTTATGTTTATGTCTTTTGTACTCTGTTTTGTTTATAAGTTTGTAAGTTTGCTGGTTAGGTTATTGAATCGATCAGGTTATTGAATGTTTTCATCTCAATCTATTGCATTGTATTGATTAAGGATGGCAATGGTTATGAAATCTTAGTTATTTAGTGGTATTCTTTCTCCACTTCCAGGTTTACTCGCGACAAAGGATCACATCTGGTTCAGAAGATTACTAAAGTTTTTACAAACAAATTCGATGGTCCCTACTATAGTTGGAGTTGTGTGCCTCAGGATAAAAGAGACAAAATGTTCCTCGAGTTCGCGGTACAATTTTTTGTCCTCTAGCCTTCTTACATATAGGTTTACTTATGTTGTTTTCACTAACATTATTCTAATCTTTTTGTTTGTAGAAAACCCACACGTGGGATCCCTTGATTACAGGGACAGTTCATCTCTATTTTGAGAGTATCTGCCAACGGCGGATGAAAGACATGGTAAGCAACGTGAGGACTGCTCGAGAACGCCCTACATGGATCGGTAAAACTCTTTGGAATACGATGGTTGCCTACTGGGATACTGAAGAAGCACAACAGAGGAGTATCATCTATTCCAATTGTCGTATGTCTGATCGTGATGGTCTCGGTCCTCACATCCACTTAACAGGGCCAACATCATTTCAAGAAAGAAAAGAAAATATGGTTAGTAACTTCTATAAATCTGTTGTACATTTTTTCTTCTTCCTTTGCAACTTTAATTGTGTCATAATCTTTGATTATTTTTTTAACATTCCAGGCAGAAGAATTAGGAAGACCGGTTAGTCTTGGTGAGGTTTTTGTTAAGACACATACAAAGCCAGATGGTACATTTGTTGATCGAAAGGCGGAGAAAATCGCTAAAACTTATGAGAAGAACTTAGAAGAAAAATTGGCTGAGATCCAGGTAGAGCCTTCATGTGTTTCAGACGGCGCTTCACGACCTCGGGAGCTCACAGCAGACGACTATACAGCCATCTTTCTTCAGGTAAAGTAACATTTTTCTCAATCCATAGTTACATAGTCTTGCTCTTTATTTACTGTTTTTCTCTTTCTTTTGGTAGTCCACTGAAAAAGATTCGCGAGGCATTCCTTATGGACTTGGAAGCATCAGTCTTGACAATGTTGAAACTGCCAATGGAAGAGACTCTGTGGCGTTTGTGACATTGGAAGAGAAACTGAAGGCAGCTCAAGCGAAGATCGATGAGCAGGCACAACGCGAAGCAGAGCATCTCCAAATTGTTGCTCAGCATAAGGACAAGCTCGAGCACTTCTCCTTGGTGGAAGAGTATTTGCGTCAAACTGATCCGGCCTTCCTCAACTTTCTGGCGACTCGTTCAACTCAACCAACTACAAGTGCTCACTCCACCTCTCCACCAACAACTCGACCTTCGACTCCACATGCTTCTTAGGTTACTTATCCATCCCTCTACACTTCTTCATTATCATAAACTTGTTACTCCTTGTACGAATGTGTGTCTTCAAGCTGTCTGAACTTTTGTTTGTGTTAAGACTTTTAAGAATGTTGGTTAAATGTAAGCTCAGTTAAGACTTGTACTCTTTTGTTTTTACAGTCTTTTTTATATATTTCAATTCAGTGATGTGGTCTTTGTTTTAGTTGTATTTGTTTTGTCAAAATGAGGAACAAAACAAATTGCAGGAAGGCACGAAATCCATACCATATATGCAGGTTCCTCATAATATTAGTCGCCAAATAGTCGTTATTTAGTCATAAAATAATCGTAACGTAATCGCAAAGTAGTTGTTAATTTACAATAACAAAACATTTGTCAATCATATTACTCGTAAATTAGTCGTCATTTGGTCATAAATTAATCGTCAAGTAGTCGCCATTTTTTACGACTATAATACGACCGCAACAATAACACACTTTATTCATGCGAATTAATCGTAATTTTGTCGTAAGGTAGTCGTAAACTTAAGCTTCTATTTGACGACTAAGTTACGACGAGTATGAATAGTCGTAACGTAGTCGTTAAATAGCGACTATATTTACGACTATGGTCTTTACCGACTAAGGATTTACGACTGAGCTTATTAGTCGTAAAATAGTCGTAAATCTTGATTTAGCGACTACATTACGACTAATGTTGCAGTCGTAAAACACCTGTTTTCTTGTAGTGCATGCTTCCTTCGCAGTAGTGCATGCCTGAATCTTCTTGAACTTATTAGACTCCATGGATGCAAAGATGGCTGATAATGCTTTTGAGTTGAATTTTGAATCAACCTTTTCTTCAGGGGTCCAATCCTTCTTTGGCTTCACAGACACAACACCATCCTCGTATGTGACCGTTGGTGCTTTCCATCCTTCTTCCACTGCATTCCAAACATCTTCGTCAATTCTCTTAATGAACGCCATCATTTGAACCTTCTAATAACCATAGTTATCAGAATCCAGCAGCAACGGTTTTGAAATTGCCACGAACTGTTGTGTGTTCTCCATTCTCCCAAGATCTCACCTATATGAAATAACACTCAAATTTATAGACTGTTTTACCTAGGTGCCCGCTCTGATACCAATTGAGAATGTATGAACAAACACAACTCGTTTTAGGGGCTGGGAAAGCTCCCAGTCAAAAGCTTCTTATTGATTTAGATGCTAAAGTTATTACACTGCTTTATGGAGTTACTTAATCCTACCCAAAATTAATCCCACGATCTACAATCAACCTAAGCTCCTCTGATACAATCCTAGCCTGATCGAACAGAGAATGAACACTCACCTTAGATAAGCTAAACTTGCAGCCTCTCTCCATGTGAAAAATCCCCCAGGTGAGTTAATGATGCCCCAACACCTTAACCCTCTTATATATACACTGATATCCCATGAAAACCCTAAAGCTATAAGATCTTGAGAATATTAACAATATCTTCTACAATCTTCACAACTTCCTTTTTCGAGATATCAGCTTCCTCTCCAAGAAATATCTTCCTTTGATAGGAACTTATGATTGGCAGCGGATCTAACAAAAGCAGCAAGCAATATCTTCGCCCAAGATAGTATTGTGTCTTCTCGCCGGCCATGTCAGATTCAGTAACCCAGTTAGCTCCCATCCACGCCAGCACGTCCTGATGAAGCTTCCTCTGATTGCACAGTCTGTAATCCAGTTAGCTTCCATCCAGCCACGTCAGCACGTCCTTGATGAAGCCTTCCCTGATTGAACAATGCATTATCCATACATCTTCAAGGGAGTTCATTTGGTTTCTTACACTACACGATCAATTTCAAGGGCGGTGCTTACCTTATAGTAAACTCCTGTGTTCATCGCTTTGAGATTTCATTGGTACTATCAATGGATCTTTGCCTCATAACTGGGATTTTGAAGTTAATTCCTTCGGTATGGTTCACATGTTGCCCGTTTAATATTATTTGAGTCCCAAACATGTTTTATCCGCTCTAGGCCCCGATCCTAATGGGATTATTGGCCTTCGCACATGTTGCGAGTAAAGAAACATTGTTGGATAGTGAAGAGGTGGAGGGATTGTGGTCGGGATGTTTTGATTATTCTGCTTACCAGGGAGTGTTACTCCACGTAAAGTGGGTTCTAACTAATGCCTAGATTTGATCCATTTGTGGCCTGGATTCCAAAAACTAGAAGCACCAATGTGGATATTGTTGTTGAGACCACCATAGGAAGAACTTGACCCTCCTAGGTGCTTACGACGGGTGGATTTATAACGCCTTGAACAGGAGTACATGACACGATTGATTTGAGATTTGTAATGGTCATGGCCCTAGTATTTTGTAACAGATTACCTTGTCAACTTTTATGACATCTAATTAGATTGATTGAGGCAGCTGCTATAGTCTAATTGGTTTTCTTCTCGCCATCAATGATTTTCTGGATGCGTTCATCATTCCAGTGCCTTTGTTCGACGTTAAAATTTTAATCTTGTTTGTTTTCAATAAGAGTTAAAGTCACCTTCTCCGCAGAAACGCGTCAAATTGTGGATGCTAAAATTCTATGGTCAATTTTTTTTTATTGATTTGATGGTTTAAGGATTAGGTTATCTTTGGGTAGTAAAGGATAAAGTTTAGAAGAGGAATGCGAGTTGTATAGCTCTTTAATATGCATATAGAGAATTTTAGGGTAGAATCAAATGTTTATTAAGTATGAGTATTCGAGTAACAAAAGTACAAGTCATCTTTGAGTACATAGATGAATGTTAGATAAAAATGTATTACTTTTTGTATTAGTGAAAGTGATAATGATTGTTTGTCATGTTTCCTTTTCTCCATCTCTTCTTATAGATTGCCACATGTCTTAATTCCTCATTAATTCCAAAATATTTTTCATTAGTTCTTTGATTCAGCGGTTACGGATAAATGGTGACCGATGATTACTAACCATTTCATTCTTCCTCTAACCTCGGGTTGTAGTCAATTTGGATAGCCTTTTAAGTTTCAAATATGCCTTTGAGTTTGAAGTTTCTTCAGGTCTGACATCGCCGGGTTTGTCTTTCACTACAAGAAAACAGCCGCAAATCCGACAGAATTTCCGACAATAATCCGACTGATTCCCGACCGAACTGAAATTTTTCAATTCTGTCGGAAATCTGTCGGAATTATTTCCGACGGACACTAAGACCGTCGGAAATCGGTCGGATTACTGGATCGGTAACTAGCCGGTGCTGGTGCCGGAGGAGAATCCGGTCCGCTGTCGGAAATCTGTCGGAAAAAATCAAACCGTTACTAATTTCCGACAGATTTTCGACATACACCCCACTGGCTGTCGGAAATCTGTCGGAAACAATAGCCGTTATATAGCCGTTATTATATCCGTTTGATTTTCGACGCTTTTCCGACAGATTTCCGACGGTCAGCGTATTTATATATATGATTCCACACAACTTCATTCACTCACAACAAAAACAACTTCCAACCAAACATTTGTTAGAAAAAATCGTTAAGAGAGTGAGATGTCATCTTCTAGATATTATAGATCGTGGATGGATGAAGAGATGTATGATCCGGAGTCGAAGACATTAAATGAAAGTTATGCACGAGGTATATGCGAGTTCATGGCGGTTGTCGGAAATCGAAAGGTAATAAAATGTCCATGTTTAAATTGTTGCAATTCGCGTAATGTTAAGGTAGAACAAGTTAGGCATCACTTGTATACCAATGGTTTTATGCCGGGATACAAAATTTGGTTTTTTCATGGAGAAACTAATAATGATGGTGCTAGTAGTAGCAGTGCACCATATGTTGCAGATAGCTTAGGCGAACATAGAACGGATAACTTAGGTGAACATAGAACGGATAGCTTAGGCGAACATAGAACGGAAGTAGATTTTGGTGTAGGTACCGCTGAGATGGTTCATGATGCGTTTAGAGAGAATTTGCCATCGATCGTAATAGGGGAGGATAGAGTAGAAGAACCAAATGAAGAATGTAGAAGATTTTATGATATGTTAGACGCAGGGAAGCAGCCCTTATATCATGGGTGTCGAGACGGACATTCACCTTTATCAACTGCTAGTAGACTGATGACCATTAAGACGGACTTCAATTTGGCGGAAGACTGTGTTGATGCGATAGCAGATTTTGTGAAAGATATTTTGCCTGAAGATAATCAGGCACCTGCATCATACTACGAGATACAGAAACTTCTAGCTGGTCTTGGTATGCCGTATCAGGTGATAGATGTATGCATCGACAACTGTATGCTATATTGGAGAGAAGACGAAGACCGGAGAAGATGTAAATTTTGTCGTAAACCGCGGTATCAGGAAACTGGTGGGAGAGTTCCAATTCCATATAAACGTATGTGGTACTTACCATTGACAGCGAGGTTAAAGAGATTATATCAATCTGTGCGAACGGCAGAACAAATGAGATGGCATGCAGAGCATCGTCAAGATGGAGAGATTACACATCCTTCAGATGCAAAAGCGTGGAAACATTTTCAAATGTTGTATCCGGATTTTGCATACGAGTCAAGAAATGTGTACCTCGGGTTAAGTACGGATGGTTTCAACCCATTTGGGAAGCATGGAAGGCAGTATACTTTGTGGCCCGTAATCGTAACACCGTATAATTTGCCTCCTGGTATGTGCATGCGTCGAGAGTTTTTATTCCTCTCCGTTCATATTCCCGGCCCTGAGCATCCGAAGAGATCACTTGATGTATTCCTCCAGCCACTGATTTATGAGTTACAAATGCTATGGAGTCACGGTGTCGAAGCATTTGATGTTTCACGGAAGCAGAATTTTCTGATGCGTGCGGTCCTTATGTGGACTATTAGCGATTTCCCAGCATATGGTATGCTATCTGGATGGACTACTCATGGAACATTATCGTGCCCATTTTGCCAAGACAACACTGACGCTTTCCAAATGAGGAATGGAAAGAAAGCCATGTTGGTTTGATTGCCATAGAAGGTTTCTACCGGACGGCCATCCTTATCGTCGGTCTAAAAGATTATTTAAGAAAAATAAACAAGTGTTTGATGCTCCAATTGATGAGATAGACGGTCGTACTATATTGGAGCAGTTGAGAGATTTTGGTGCTGAGAGGACTCATGATTATGGGGGTAATGGGCATGAACCGCTTTGTGGTGTAGGAGGAGCTCACAACTGGCACAAGAAGAGTATATTTTGGGATTTGCCGTATTGGAAGGATCATTTATTAAGGCACAACCTCGATGTGATGCATATTGAAAAGAACTTCTTTGACAACATCATGAATACGGTGTTAAACATCCCGGGAAAGACAAAAGACAATGTGAAGTCTAGGATGGATGTTTCAAAGATTTGCTACCGTGCTTATCTTGATCGTCTTCCCGATGGTACATATCCTTTTCCTCCGTACCGATTGCAAATACAAAAGATAAGAGAATTTTTCCGGTGGATTGAACACGAAGTTAAATTCACTGATGGATATGCAGCTAATCTGGGTAACTGCGTAGACTCGCGATACCTAAAGTTTTTGGGACTGAAGAGTCATGATTGTCATGTACTGATGCAGAGGCTTCTTCCATTTGCTTTTACCCATCTTCTTCCTCAAACTGTCCACGAATCTATTGCAGCAATTGGTGCTTTCTTTAGGGATTTATGCACGAGGACACTTACAGTTGAGGGGATCCGTAATTTAGATGCCAATATACCAGTGATCCTTTGCAATCTTGAGAAGATCTTTCCGCCGTCTTTTTTTGATGTTATGGAACATCTTCCCCTACACCTCCCCCGCGAAGCCGAACTAGGTGGTCCCGTTCAATTTCGTTGGATGTATCCTTTCGAGCGGTACATGTTCCATCTAAAGAAGAAGGTCAAAAATTTGGCTCGAGTTGAAGGTTCTATTGTCGCACAGAGTATCAATGAAGAATCATCACAGTTTGCGGAATATTACATTCCGCGGGAAGTTAGTACGAAGAGTAGACGTCCTGCTCGTTATGATGATAAAGGTGAGAGAGTCACGTATGCCGCGATTGTCCCTGAGATGTTTTCGCAAGTTGGCCGAGTGATTGGGAGAGGGAAGAGACGCTTCCTATCACAAGATGAGTGGAGTCACTTACATATGTATATCCTAACAAATTGTGAGGAGATGGCGAAGTACGAAAGGTAAAAACAGAACTTATTTAAATACATCTTGTTTTTAATACCTAAGTAATATATAGGTTTCATATGTTATATATTTTTGTTTGCTTTCAGGATTTACATTGCATCAATACGTCGCTATTATCCAGAAATGACAGAAGACAAACTTGGAGAATCTAAGGAAAACGAGTTTCCAAATTGGCTGCAATATTACGTAAGTTTTAAAAAAACGCTTACATTTCTTAAAATTAGTGAATTAATTATTACTTAATTAAATGTTTGTTTATTAATTTTTCTAAATTATTATCTCAGGTTTCTGAAGGAATGAAGAATGGAGAAAGGTTTCCGACATGGTTACAAGAGATAGTTTCTAGCCCAAGCTTCGAAGCAACTTCATACACTCGGTATTGCACCAGGGGATTTGCATTTAGGATTCATGAAGAAAGACCGAGGGCAACTGCAGATTACGGTATTTCAGCTACAAGTGGTGATGTAGTCTACTACGGGATTCTCAAAGAAATATTGTAAGTGCGCTATCCAGGAATGTTGGGCATGAGGTGCATTGTTTTCTTGTGTCAGTGGTATGATCCGTCATATCCAGAAGGTGTTCAGGTGAGCCAATTTGGCGTCACTTCAGTAAATTCTTCTAGGAGACTGCAAAAGTATGACCCATTCATCCTAGCATCACAGGCAGACTGTTGGGGTCGGTTTTCACCCCCTCAACGTTAACATCTAAAGATAAGCTAGTTGAAGAAATTGCTCTCCGGCCTCTTGACGAAGAAGGCGAAGCGACACCTAAGTCTCCCTGCGAAGCGAAGCATGTGGTAGCAGAATGAACCTGAGCGAAGCATGAAGAGACCACAACTCCAGCCAGGGTGGCGAGCACAACTTCGGCCAGGAGTGCCGAGCCTGGTTTCGGCCCGATGTGCGACCGCAGCCTCTCCATGGCCGAGCCTGGCTTCGGCCCGACGTGCGACCGCAGCCTCTCCATGGCCGAGCCTGGCTTCAGCCCATCATGCGGTCGCGGCTTTTCCTCGACGATCGATCATGTCTTCAGTTCAGACAGTCTTCAGCCCAACAACGCAGAGGTAGCCTGAAGCCTGGCCCAGACAGCGAAGCCCATGTTGATTCTGCGAAGACTTAGGAGGCTGGAGCCGACTTAGGAACCTATAAATACTTCTTTGTAACAACCCTAAAGGGGATCCGCAATTTCAAGACGCAAACTTGTACTCAAAGCTTTTCTGAGCAATAAACTATTTCTTTACATCTTTCTTGGCCCTAGCTTACCATAGAAATCTCACAAGCTTCCCTAGAACTCTTACAAATTCTAGTTGTGTTGGTTTCGACCCCCACAATTTGGCGCCGACTAAGGGGAATAATTGCAGATTTCTGACACTCAAGAGTTAGGGTTTTCATCGCACGATCACGATGTCAAGCAACACCATGAACAACGAAGGATCTTCGTCTCACCAGCACGACGAAGACATAAGCAACTCCACGGAGAACACGGTGCCTCCCGCTCCTAACGCCGCAATTGACCTCACACAGATCAAGCGGATGCTTGAGACTCTGGTGAAGAAGACTGACGATATGGCCAGCGAGCTGCAATCGCTCAAGAAGAGAAAGCGCAGAAGGTCCCGTGTCCGTCCGACGCGCCTCAGGTTCAATACACCGCGAGCTACTCGGAGGGGTCAACACGAGGAGCTGCCACCTCGGACCGACCGCCCGGATCCGGAGGAACTGCCTCCACCACCACCTCGTCGGGATTTCGATCCGACTCCTGAGCGTGTGGTCGAGGAGTCAGACAAAGATCACCCCCCTCGGAGGCGAGTTCGAACCGATACAGCTACTGGCGACGCTGAGGCTGGGGAAGAAGTGGCCCAGACTGCAGCAGGTTACTACAGAAGGGAGCAGGAGCGCATAACTCCTCGAGGCTCCCGTGACGAAGAGGTCGCCGCCCTGAAGGCCCAGCTGGATCATGTCATCTTAGATCTGAGGACGACTAAACTGCAGATGTATCGGAGCACCGGGAAGGCTCCCGGGGTCGCTTACGTGTTGGAGAAGGCACGGAACACCCCCTTCGCAGATAACATCTCAGGGGCTAGGATTTCTGACCCGGGAAGGGTTAGGCTTCCGACTTACGAAGGGACCTCCGATCCCGCTGATCACCTGATGGAGTTTGAGGTGGCCCTAGGGAGGGCGAATTTCAGAGATTCCGAGAAGGACATCGGATACTGCAAGCTATTCGTGGAAAGCTTGAAGGGACCTGCCCTCCAGTGGTTTTACAAGCTGGAGAAGAATTCTATCCACACCTTCCAGCAGCTCTCCGAGATGTTCGTCCAACACTATAACATCTTCGCTGAACGGAAGATCTACGATGCGGACCTGTGGACCAACAAGCAAGCAGAAGGTGAAAGCTTGCGGTCTTTTATGACAAGGTTCAAGAACACCTTGTCTAAGGTGGATGGAATCAGTAGCACATCCGCACTGGAAGCGTTGAGGGGTGCAGTGAGATGTCCATCCCCGTTTTGGCAAGAGCTCACCATCAATCCTCCAACGACGATTCAGGACGCCCTTCACCGTGCAGCTGATTTTGCCCGAAGCGAAGAAGAGCTTCGCGCCAAGAGGGGTGGTAAAGCGAAGCAGATAGGCGAACCTTCCCAGGTTCTGACCCCAGCCGCTTCTAAAAGAAGTAATCCCGCCTTAGTTCAGTTTGAAGGGGGAGCAGGCAGAGCTCACAATTACCAGATCGATTCACCTGGCTACGGCAGAGGTCGAGGCCGTGGTCGGGGACGTGGCAGAGGAAATCTCACTTTGGTAAGAGACCCGAAGGAGTATGATGAGAAGTTGTATTGTGATTTTCACAAAGCAACTGGGCATTCCACCGCGAGGTGCCGAGAGTTGGGTCGACAGCTAGCTGCTAGGCTGGCCGAAGGCACCCTCAAGGGTAACATCAGTCTGTCGGACTTCAAGCTAGAGGAGAAGTTTCAAGATGCTACTGAGCTCCAGACTGAGAACCCCAGGCGACAGCGTCGTGGAGATAACCCCGAAAACGGAAGCACCCATGGTACTATCTCCGTGATCCTGGGAGGATCGCAATACTGTGCCGATAACGAAGCTGCGATCAAGGCCTATCAACGGCGCGCTGAGGTTTGCGCCAACATCTCGACATCTCCAACAACAAGGCGTGCTAGTGATCCCGTCACTTTTGACGAAGTGGATGCTGAAGGCATCGATCATCCGCACAACGACTTGTTGGTAATCAACCTGACCGTCTACGACTTCAATGTCGCTCGAGTCCTCATTGACACCGGAAGCTCAGTGGATGTTATCTTCCGGGAAACACTCGAGAAGATGAAGATCGACCAGTCTCTCATCACAGGACAGCCAAAGCCTGTAATGGGCTTCTCAGTGGATGCAGCACTCGCCATCCTGACACGTTCCCAAGCAGCGAGGCAAGCAGACGCCCTTGTGGGGGCTACTGACGAAGATATAGAAATGGCAGAAGAACCAGAAATCCGAGACGCTGACATGCGTGACACCAACAGCCCACATCATACCGAAGCAGTCCCAATGGACGCTGACACTGAAGAATCAGAGTATGGCTGTGACAAGCTATGGATAAGTGAAATACGAGAATATATCGTCGATGGCAAATTGCCCAGCAGCAAGTGGGCTGCTCGCAAACTACAAAAGCAAGCCGCGCGTTATGTTCTCCTTGACGGAAACCTCTTCAGATGGGGATTCTCTGGTCCAATGCTTACATGTGTAGAAGGAGAGAAAGCAAGACAGATAATGGAAGAAGTTCATAGTGGTTCTTGTGGCAATCATTCAGGAGGGAAAGCACTTGCTATCAAGATCAAGAGACATGGTCACTTCTGGCCTACTATAGTAGGTGACTGCACTAAGTTCTCAGCCAAATGTGAAAAGTGCCAGCGACACGCTCCGAAAATCCATCAACCGACTGCAATGCTCTCCTCCGTCACCTCACCTTATCCGTTCATGAGATGGGCCATGGACATCGTTGGACCATTGCACCCGTCACGGCAGAAGCGGTTCTTACTCGTCCTAACAGATTACTTCTCGAAGTGGGTGGAAGCTGAAGCTTATGCTAACGTCAAAGATGTTCACGTGGAGAGCTTTGTATGGAGGAACATCATATGCCGTCACGGAGTACCATACGAGATAGTAACTGACAATGGTTCGCAGTTCATATCCAACCGGTTCGAGTCGTTCTGTTCAAAATGGAGCATCCGGCTTAGTAAGTCTACGCCTCGCTACCCTCAAGGCAATGGGCAAGAAGAAGCTATCAACAAGATAATCCTTGATGGCCTTAAAAAGCGTTTAGAGGCGAAGAAGGGTCGCTGGTCCGATGAGCTTGAAGGGGTATTGTGGTCCCACCGCACCACTCCCCGCAGAGCAACAGGCAAAACCCCTTTCGCCCTTGTTTATGGCACCGAGTGTGTCATCCCGTCCGAAGTCTGTTCGCCTGGTGTACGCCGTCAGTTGCTACCTCTCCACGAGCCTATCAACCGCGCAATGCTCCTTGACGCGTTGGATTTCCTCGATGAACGACGTGACCAGGCGCTTATTCGGATCGCCAACTATCAAAACGCCGCTTCCAGGTACTACAATTCCAAGGTCAAAGAAAGGAGTTTCTACCCAGGTGACTTAGTCCTGCGAGAGGTATTCTAGAACACAGCGGAACCCAACGCTGGCAAGCTCGGAGCCAACTGGGAAGGCCCATACAGAGTTACAACAGTTGTTCGTCCTGGTGTCTATAAGCTCGCCACCATGACCGGGACTCCAATCCTCCATTCCTGGAACGCAAGACATTTGAAGAAGTACTATCATTAGTCTTCTCTCCTTTACTTGAACTACGAGGCGACTTGATCCCTGCAAAGGGTACGTAGGCAGCCTGTCTTTGGATAGGTTCAGTTGCCCCCCCCTCCATCCAAAGAGGGGGATTTTATGCTTCATCAGTCTCATTGCCTGAGGAACTCTATGATCTCCTCCGCCTTAGGGGGGGGGGGAGTGAGTGTTTTACTCTGCTTTCAGACGAAGTCAGCAGCCTCTTTCGTCTCGAAGGGGGGGAGTGGGGTACCCGTACTCCACTCTTCCACAACAGCCTCAGTGGCATAAGAACAGCTTTATCAGTCACGAGCCTCATGGCTTAAATCAGAGTCGTTCCGCTTTCATTGCTGCTGGCCACAGTAATGAATGCGGAGATGCGAACACACTGACATCCACAACGGATTCAAGCGCGCTATATAAGTACCAGTGTTCAGTACTGGGGCGGATGTACCCACCTGACCACTCAGAAACCCAGCAAACATCGTTGGTAATGCAGCTGCTAGTGACCTCCGTTCGGCCTATACCCTGAGCGTGTCACTCTGAAACCCAGGACAAGCACTGGTCGAATTCAAGGTGAACTTGCTCTCAGACAGACGTGTCTAGAAGAGCTGCACCATTTTGCGAAACCCAACAGCAACGTTGGTGATAAAGAGCATGAGCGCATTAGCGTTTTCACAATCTCAACAAGAGCCTCATACATGAGCAAGCACAATGAGAAGTCGTCAGACCTCTGATCAATCGCGGGGTCTTACGGCCCTTGGTTCACTAAGCCCAACGCTGGTGTTGGCAAATACATGACAGAAACGCTTAAACAGCCTAAAGAATTCCTAAGTATAGGTACAACATCAACAATATCTAAAGCAAAACCTGAATCTGTAACCATCAAGGGTAAACGTCAGCAAAAGCTACAAGTCATCTTGCATTCACCACAATGCAAG
Organism: Draba incana; assembly: GCA_963576765.1. Classification (NCBI taxonomy): domain Eukaryota; kingdom Viridiplantae; phylum Streptophyta; class Magnoliopsida; order Brassicales; family Brassicaceae; genus Draba; species Draba incana. Next base: position 29,207,917 of record OY755209.1, read on the forward strand.
GCTCCAAAATAATAGCAAGGATACAAACCATCCAATGCTACAACCGAAAATTATCAAGTCCAACAAGAGTTTTTAGAAACAAAAGGTTATAAATAAACTAAGTCATAATAGAAGAGCAACAGTCGCTCATCGGTCACTCCTCTCCGTTGGCAACATCAGCATCCTCTGAGATCTCCAAAGCTTGCCTCACGCTAGAAACAAGCTCTCAAACACATCACGAGCGTCGTAGATCGGGATCTTCCTCTCGACCAAAAGCTCTGCTGCAGCGTCCAAAGACGCTCCATCAGACCCACGGAGATGCTCAATAAGCTCCAAGCTCGCATCGATCTCAGCAAGATCCAGCATGTTATCCTTCGCTGTCCCCTCAAGCCTAGCGAGCGACCTGGCAACCTGTCGGGTCCGGCTAGCAAAGCTACGGTCTGCCTCCTCTTTGGCCCTAGAAACGGCCTCCTCGATCTGGGCGTCCCTAAGACTCTCGGTTTCCAACAGCTTGCTCTTAACCGAAGTGATCTCCTCCTTGTTCCTTGCATGCCGCGAGGACGCCTTGGACAATTTCCCGCTCAACTCATCCGACCTCTGTTTCGCGGAAGCAACATCGTCCTCGAGGGCTAGGACCTTCTCAGCAAGCTCAGCGTTGGCCCTCCTGGCTTCGCTAACCTCACGGTCACGAGAACGAGAGTCCTCCTCAAAACAGAAAGCCATGCCATCCAGCTGGGTGGAGAGCTGCGCATACAAAGGAAAGCAAACATAACGCTGGAATAAGTGGAGAAACAATAACAAAGACAAAGAGAGAAAGATAGAGAGATCAAACCTCAGCCACTGTGGCTCTCGCCAGCGCAAGAGCCCTCTCGCCAGAGCCAAGAGTCGAAGAGTGCGCAGCTGCAGCACCATCACTGATCGGATCGATAACGAACGCCGAAGAAGGACCCACCTTCTGTCGCTTCGGAGGTACCCCGTCCGGAGTGCGTCCCGCCTTACCCTCCGATCCAAGGGCCCTCTTCCGCTGTTGCTCACGCCGCCTAGCAATCTCATCAGGAGTGAGGTTAGAACCACGAGACCGCTGAGCTGATGCAATAGGAGTCTTGGGCGTTGTGGATGACGGAGCACCCGTCTGCGAGCCTGCCCTCGTTGAGACTGCGGCGCTCATCGACACCGCCTTCGCCGATTCGGCTCGCTGAAAAGCGGAGACTCTAGCAGAGCCTCGTCCAAGGACCTTCCCTGGGAAGATCCGAACGGAGAGCGCTCTCCGGATCCTCTGACAGGTGAAAGACTTCACCCAATCACCATCTCCAGAGGCCAGGGCGCTGTGGATAGCCGCCGCTTCACTCCGGCTCACTGTCTGGGATGCTGGTTTCACTACGAAAACAAAGCTACACATTAGTGCACAAGGCACGAACACTGTGCAAAAGAGGATTTCTCTAAGTATAGAATTACCTCGTCTCTCCCAACTCGTTCTGAGGAGGGGAATGCAATCAGCCTCAACACTCTTTTCGGAGATCTTGACGAAGAAGAACCGGTCCTCGAAGTAGTCATCCTTGCTCGGGAAACCACTAATAAGAGTACGGCCCGGAACCGGGGTGACGCAATACCTCAGCTCATCTACACGGCCACGGGGCCTGAGGTCCAGTAGAGAGGACAGTTGCCCGATGCTAATCTCCGCGTTGCATTCCCTGCTCAGCACGTAAATCCCGATGACATGCCTCAACCCTCTGGGGTTGATCTGAGCAAGGGAAACACCGTTCGCCTCTAAGAAACGAAGGAGGAAGCCAGGTACCGGGAACCACAGCAAACAATGCTCGATGAAGTTCTCATACAAGGTAAAGTGTCCTGGAGGCGGAGCGTCAGCCCGCTGAGTGTGGTCGGGAGCAACTAACTGGATCTCATCCGGAATCCTGCACTTCTTTCTGAAAGTCTGCAGCGCCGCCTCATCAGACAAAGTGGATCCCAGGGGGTCCGGACGCGCATTCTTCTTCTTGACCACCGGGTGTCGTTCAACCTCTGCGGAGACATTATCATCACCCTCCTCATCATCGGAGGCAACCGACCTGAACGAAGAAGAGTCCGACGCCAAAGCGTTGGCTGCACCATCGGGGAGCCTTGGATCCTCATCATTGAGGGGAAAAGAGAGTCTGATCCCACCATTAGGGGCCATCAAATCCTCATCACCACTAAGCTTCCTCTCCTCCTCAATATCCGCTAAGCTATCGAAGATATCATCATCGCTCTCATCGGGTCCGTGGAGACGACTCCGCGGGACAGTGATTTTGCTACGACAACGGACTCTAGCTCCGGTATTCTCGAACGATGCCGAGGATGGCATCACGACTTCGCGATCGGTTCGGCTCGATGAAAAGACCGTGCGATCATCTCCATTCGTGACCGCAATCACAGGCTCGGTCTCCTTCGCAGTCCCGACCGTAGGTTCGGTCTCCCTCACGACTGCGACCGTAGGATCGGTCCCCCTCACGACCACGACCACGGGCTCGCTCAAGGCCGCCACCTCGGGCTCGGTCCCGTACGGAGTTGCGACCACAGGGTCGACCTTGGACGATGCAGCGACCGCGAGGTCACTCGCACTCAGAGATGCGACCGCGGGGTCGGTTCCACCCGAAGCCTCGACCTTGGGGTCTGTTCGGTCCGGTATCGCGCCGATGGCTTCGGTTCCATGCGACGGCACCACCGGTTTACGACAATCGACCGAGCTAAGCTCCGTCTTGTCCATAGCGACGATTTCGCCTACAACAAGTCAACAAGATAAATCAAAAGTCAAGAATTCCCATCATTCATCAAGAATACATCTCAAGCATAAGTTCCATCTCTAACAAGCTTCAATGGGAGATCTCCAAAAAAACTATGCAAATCCAAGTCTAAAATTCCATCAACAATCAATAGCAACCAAGGATTCAAAGATTCTCCTAAGCAATCATCAATCCAACATGGTGACATTGGATTCTTTTTCTAAATCTATAAGCTTGGATTTTCAAAGAAGCTATGAGGATTTAAGAGATGGCTTGGGAAAGGAGTAAGGGAACTCACCACTATTTTCTTGAACACTACCGAGCTGGGGGGCTGACTGTTGGGGTCGGTTTTCACCCCCTCAACGTTAACATCTAAAGATAAGCTAGTTGAAGAAATGGCTCTCCGGCCTCTTGACGAAGAAGGCGAAGCGACACCTAAGTCTCCCTGCGAAGCGAAGCATGTGGTAGCAGAATGAACCTGAGCGAAGCATGAAGAGACCACAACTCCAGCCAGGGTGGCGAGCACAGCTTCGGCCAGGAGTGCCGAGCCTGGTTTCGGCCCGACGTGCGACCGCAACCTCTCCATGACCGAGCCTGGCTTCGGCCCGACGTGCGACCGCACCCTCTCTATGGCCGAGCCTGGCTTCATCCCGATGTGCGACCGCAGCCTCTCCATGGCCGAGCCTGGCTTCGGCCCATCATGCGGTCGCGGCTTTTCCTCGACGATCGATCATGTCTTCAGTTCAGACAGTCTTCAGCCCAACAACGCAGAGGTAGCCTGAAGCCTGGCCCAGACAGCGAAGCCCATGTTGATTCTGCGAAGACTTAGGAGGCTGGAGCCGACTTAGGAACCTATAAATACTTCTTTGTAACAACCCTAAAGGGGATCCGCAATTTCAAGACGCAAACTTGTACTCAAAGCTTTTCTGAGCAATAAACAATTTCTTTACATCTTTCTTGGCCCTAGCTTACCATAGAAATCTCACAAGCTTCCCTAGAACTCTTACAAATTCTAGTTGTGTTGGTTTCGACCCCCACACAGACCAGGTTTGATTTTAAAATTTTATAATACGTGCGTTATAGATAAATAATGATATTGTAATTGCCTAAACTAAATATGTTTGTTTCAGGTATGCTACATTTCTTACCCTAGGGTAACACATCGAGGAGATCCTTGGATTACAGTGACTCCAATTAATCCAAGAGGGAGACTATATGGAGTTGCTGAGCAAGATGCTATGCAACCAACTAGAATTACTCCGATGGCTCTAGTTGATCATTCTTCAGCGGTGGACCTTTTTGTTGATTTCACTGAATTTGGTGATAATATCGTACATTCAGAATCAGAAGAAGAAGTTGGAGAATTTGATGAAGACGAAGACACAATTCCTTCGGAAGGATCTGATGAAGAAGAAGAAGTTGGAGAATTTGATGAAGAAGAAGTTGGATAATTTATATATATATATATATATATATATAATTTTTTTTTAAATGATATATATATATATATAATTACGACATATCTGTATATTTATATATATATATATATATTTTTTATATAAAAAATGATATATATATATATTTTTAAATGATATATCTGTCGGAAATCCGTCGGAAATATATATATATTTCCGACGGATTTCCGACAGAAACGGATATTTATATAAATAATCTTTTTTTGTTATTTTGAATATTGCGTCGGGAATCTGTCGGAAATATATATATATTTCCGACAGATTTCCGACGCAATATTCATATCATGCTCACCTTAAAAGACGACACGTGTTACCCTTACATCTGTCGGAAATCTGTCGGAAATATATCTATTTTTCCGACAGATTTCCTACAGGTTTGGGGATTTCATGTCAAACTCTTGAATTTCGAGAAGACAAAGCCTCGGCATACAATTCTGACAACTAAAGTGAAAGATAATTGAGTAAATAACCTTCTCGATGTTATACAGAACATGTTTTGCGATTTTGTCATGTTTCAACCAAAAGCGTTTCATACAGTTACATATACAAAACAATAGATGTTTACGGAAAATACTAAATGTTTAGAATTTGAAAGTAACAATGACCATTACAAGTATTTTATCTTCCAAATATTGCTCCAACCATGCTAATAACTTGTAACTACGAATACGGATCATAAACAAGCTTAAAAACCCTAATTCTGTTGGAATTCTGTCGGAAAAATATTCATTTTTCCGACAGATTTCCGACGGAATTGGAGATTTCAGGTAAAAATATGTACAAAATGCTAACAATTTTTCCAAACCCTAAAACAACAAAAAAACATTTTTTAAATTTTCCATACCCTAAAACAACAAAAAAACATTTTTTAAATTTCCCAAACCCTAAAACAACAAAAAAACATTTTTTAAATTTCCCATACCCTAAAACAACAAAAAAAACATTTTTTATATTTCCCATACCCTAAAACAACAAAAAAACATTTTTTATATTTCCCATACTTTATAACAACAAAAAAACATTTTTTAAATTTCCCATACCCTAAAATAACAAAAAAATATTTTTTAAATTTCCCAAACCCTAAAACAACAAAAAAACATTTTTTAAATTTCCCATACCCTAAAACAACAAAAAAACATTTTTTATATTTCCCATACTTTATAACAACAAAAAAACATTTTTTAAATTTCCCATACCCTAAAACAAAAAAAAAACATTTTTTAAATTTCCCATACCCTAAAACAACAAAAAAACATTTTTTATATTTCCCATACTTTATAACAACAAAAAATCATTTTTTAAATTTCCCATACCTTAAAACAACAAAAAAACATTTTTTAAATTTCCCAAACCCTAAAACAACAAAAAAACATTTTTTAAATTTCCCATACCCTAAAACAACAAAAAAACATTTTTTATATTTCCCGTACTTTATAACAACAAAATAACATTTTTTAAATTTTCCATACCCTAAAACAACAAAAAAACATTTTTTAAATTTCCCAAACCCTAAAACAACAAAAAAACATTTTTTAAATTTCCCATACCCTAAAACAACAAAAAAACATTTTTTATATTTCCCATACTTTATAACAACTAAAAAACATTTTTTAAATTTCCCATACCCTAAAACCACAAATCTATCGGAAATCTGTCGGAAAAATATACATTTTTCCAACAGATTTCCGACGGATTTGCCAATTTTTACCCGCGAAATGAAAAATAAATACCGCGAAATCATTTACACGCGGTCATTTAATTTATTTCGATTCCGACGGATTTCCGACAGATTTTAAGATCTGTCGGAAAGCTGTCGGAATTTCTGGGTTATTAACAGACGATTCTTCTCCCCCGAAGAACACAATTCACAGTCACAAAAATCCCTAAAATCGCCTCCTCCGCCTCCGCTGCTCGCCAATCGACGATTTGGCCGTTGTCTTCGCCGGATTTCGCGATTCTCCGCCTCCGATCCTCTCCCCCACCGAGCCTCGCCTCCTCCGCCTCCATTTCTTCATATTCTCGGCCGGTCGCCGGAATTCGTCGCCGGAAACCAACCGTTCCTTCTTCTCTACGGTGCTTCAATGGCTGATTTGCCATCACATTTGTAAGATTCCAATTCCTAATTCCTTTTGGTTAGTGAATTAGGAATTGATTTAGTGAATTAGGAATTGATTTTGTGAATTAGGAATTGATTTTGTGAATTAGGGTTAGATTTTGTGAATTGATTTTGTGAATTAGGGTTAGATTTAGGATTATGAAATTTTGTGAAATTAGGGTTATAATTTAATTTTAATTTGGGTTAATTATTGAATTTTGTGAATTAGGGTTAGATTTAGGATTTGGGAAAAATAAATTTTGAAATTTTATATATTTAAAAATAGGAATAATATAATGAATTTATATATAAATTTAGAAATTTTAAGATAATGAATTAATTTTTGAATGTATATATGAATTTAGAAATTTTTTAGATTTAGGAAAAATATATAAAGAAATTTTATTATAATGAATTTATATATAAATTTAGAAATTTTAAGATAATGAATTAATTTTTGAATTTATATATAAATTTAGAAATTTTATATATTTAGATTTAGGAAAACTATATAACATTATTTAAAAACCTTATAAAACTTTACAAAAACCTTATAACATTATTTAAAAACCTTATAACATTTTACAAAAACCTTATAACATTATTTAAAAACCTAATAACACTATTTAAAAACCTTATAACACTATTTAAAACCTTATAACACTATTTAAAAACCTTATAACACTATTTAAAAACCTTATAAAACTTTAAATTTTAAATTTTAGAATTTTGTAAATTTAAACCAATGTTTTTTTAAACCATTATATTTTTATAATTATAGATTTTTCATATATTTAAAATATAATATCAAATAAATCTAGGGATTACGGTGGTTTCGCCACTGCATCTGGCAGCGGCCAACCACGTCGTCGTCCGAGTAGATCTCGTTCGACTTCGACGTCTGCACCTACACCGTCGTCTACACCTCTAGAGACGCCGGTGACACCAGCAGCCACGACAGAACCGACGCAGATTAGCGTCGGGGACTTCATGGGTCTTCCTGGACGAGAGAGGTTGACTAGACTCCATCCAGACCAGCTCGGTAGAGACAGATGGTAAGTTTTTTGTTCCATTTATGTTTTTTTTTTAACAAATTTAATTTAATTGCGACTAATGTTACATTTTTTCCTGTAGCGGGATTCTCGCAGCGGGATTTCGAAGTCCCTCAACAAGATGGAAAACTCTTTGCTCAGCCGTCCTTATGCGACGTACACCGCCATGCCACTGGAGGATCAAGATATGTGGTTTCGCCAATTTGCGGTAAGTCATCTGTTTTCACAATTTTTACTTTCATTTAAATTATTATTATTTATATTTAATTAATTTTTCTTTTTGCAGCAAGAATTTAGGTGGAACCCACACATGACCGCTCTGGTCAGGCGGGAATTCGACTCTTATGCAGCACTGCACTACTCGAAGAAGGTGTTCGAGTGGAAGGATAAGTGGCTACTCGGTGAGGTGCCAAAGGAGATGGTTGAGAAGCCGGAGTTGTGGAACGGGTTCATCGCCTATTGGCAACTACAGGCTACCAAGGAGAGCTCTACATATCACTCTAGCAACCGGAACAGCCAGTGCAACGGCAAGGGACTTTCCACCCACAACCTTGGAGCTACCAGCAAGAAGACAAAGGCTAGGGATATGGTAAGTTTTTTATGTACGTCTTGGTTTTTAATTTTTTTTTTGTTTTATACATTTATATTATCAAATAAATATCTATCAACTGCAGGCTAAGAAGTTGGGTCGGGATCCCAACAACTTGGAACTTCTGCTAGCAACACACACCGACAAGAATGGTGTCGTCCAGGATCCGGTAGCTCGGGAGATTCAGGAGAGCGTCCAAAGAATGGAAGAGGAGTACATTCTGTCTCAGCCATCCGTGGAAGGAACCCCTCCCCTCACCCAAGCCCCGGACGACATCATCAACGAATTCGTCTTAAAGGTATGTAAAATTTAAAATAGTTTTCAAGTCTTTTTCATTTACAATTTAATTTGTTCTGCAGGTTGCTCCGCAGAGCAAAGGGCGACTTTATGGTCCAATGTGTCGGCGCCAATTTGATAACAAGCTTTTAGCCTGGGTTAAGAACTCAATTCCTAAATTACTAATCCGATGTAGAAATAAATTAAGGTTCGTTCAGGGACTGGCAATACACTTTAGTTCCTTTTAAACACAATTCAAGCTAAGCGATTCAAGTGGTTTTAAAGTGTCACGAAAATAAAATAACAAGCAAAGTAAAATTCGGTTGTAAACAAATATGATAAAGGCGTTAGACAAGGGAATTATCGCAGGGAATAGATCATCAAGAACCAAGCAATTATTCAGGATATAAATTCAAGCACCAATCTAGAACACAATCACGATTTCATGAGGATCCACTGTCATGGTATCAACAACTTTATTAATAAATCTAGCACCCTAAACTGTCATTTGAGACTAAACAAATTAACAAGCATTAACGATTAAGATTAATAAGTTCACGATTTGCCTTAACTTCAACTGTCGTTGGCTAAGGGTCAAATCGCCCATCTAAGTTTATTCAAGAAATCTACTACACTTTTGATGATTAAATTAAACCTAATATCAAAGGCTAGGTGATCAAGCTAGTCTAGGCATTAAATTCAACATTAGATGAAGATATCAAATATAAGTATGGTCCTATCTATGCCGAGTTCATGAATCTCTAAATCCCTTTGAAAAACCCTAATCTAACAAAAGTAACTACTCGCACATAATGAAACAAATAACACAAAGAGAGATGAAAGTATTCATAGAATAAATTAAAGAGTAAGGTTCAAGAGAAAACTCAATAACGTGTAGACGAACAACACTCGAAATCCAAAGCAAGAAGTCGGAAATCTCTCTCTAGGGTTCTCGGCCAAAACGTGAAAGCAAGTAAAGGTCTTTTGATGATTTTTGCGTAAAAGATTGTGTGTAAAAAACGTGTCTAGAAAATAAGGAAGAAGCACATATTTATTCTCCAAGATGTTTCCTTTTTTCTAGGTCGGCGGCGGCTTGGTAAATCTTAGGTAGATCTAGGGTAAATCTTCTAGGTCAATATTTCCATTAAGTGAATATTCCCTTTTATGAATCTCTGGGAGCAGGTCGGTTAAATCGGGAGCAGGTGCTCCAGCTACTTCAGAATCCAAAAGATCGTGTTTTCCATCTTTTCCACCAAGACTCCTAGCAAACTCCAATTCTTCATTCCAGCCACCTTTGGACCTAAAAAGACTCGATACAAAGGAGAAAGACTCGATAAAACCCTACAAAACAAAGGTTAGAATACCCCAAAAATGGAGTATATCAATTCCTCCAGATTTAGATCTTTGTTTGTCCTCAAACAAACTCAAAACCAAGTAAAGGAAAAAGGTTTGAAAACGTGGAAACTCTTTTATTCTCAGCGAACCGTACCTTTGGCTTTCGATCCGCAGACCACATAACTCAGATTACGAACGACAAAGCTTCGCCAAAACACAAACCAAATGTGATCAAAGTATACGTAAGGATCTCGCTAAAAACACTTTCTCAGGAAATACGGCGCTAAAGGGTTTAAGGCCATTTAAGGGTGGAGTTAAAGGTGTTTAGAGTGTTTAAGGGTTACCGATGTTTCGTAGAGGATGCAGGATATCGCACAAAATTGCAAGAGAGAGCGGGTCTGTTTGATGTCCACATTCTCTAAATCACTCATTCCATACTTGTTTGTTTTCCTTCTTCCTCCCGTGAACTGCTGTTCCCCTTGGGTATATTTGCTGGGTTTGAGAGACATATTTTTACAGATTTCCGCTCTTCATCATCGAAAATTCAATATATATATATATTATTATTTTTTTTTTTTATTATTATTTTTTTTTATGGATAGTACTGATGATGATGAAGAGGGTTTTTAATTACACAGATATGCCTCTCAAAAACGAAAATATTAGAAGTGATGTTCATACCCAAGTGGATCTTGATAAAGTTCCTTTCACTCCTTCGTCCACAAATCCTCATAAATAAGAGCAGGTGCTCTGTCCTTCAGAACGAGTGATCTAGAGGTTGTGTCGACCCTTCTCTCTCCGGCCCTTTTGCACATATGCTGCACATATGATAATGAAGTAACAAGACGGCAAGGGGTTTGAAAAGAGGTAAGGTTAAAGGAGGGTACTAGCTAAAAATGAGCTAGCTATTCAGGATCAACAAGAGTGGTAAAAAGGAAAAAGAAGTCCTGAATATTAATCGTTTCCCTAATCTAGTGTCAATAGCGAGAGAATTTTGGTCAATCTGGAACCTGGAAGATGGTGCATTGAAGTGTTCCAGCTAATCCATGTAATCCATGCTCTGAAGAAATGGTCACTAGAAAGAGAGTTAATTAGCACAAGTGGTTCAGAAATCGTCATAGAATAAAGTCCTAATTCCCAACTAAAAAGTCTTGACTCAATAAAACAAAGAAAAACAGACTCAAAAGGACATAAGAAAAGAAAACATCCAAAATAAACAACATTAGCAACAACTCCCCCCAGACTTACTTCACACCGTCTCGGTGTGAGAATAAGAAAAGAGAGAGTGAAAGAAAATAAATCATAAGGAAAAGCATAAAATTGTTTTTGATTTGTTTTTTTTTACCATGGAGAGCAGGTGCTCTGTAAGTTGGAGCAGGTGCTCCGTTTCAGTCTGGGCAGAATGTGTGCTCGGGCACGGGACCGACCGGTCCGATCTGGGGATCGACCGGTCTCATTTCCAGAGGCTGCTCCCTATCTTTCTTTTTTTTTATTTTTTTAAAGGAAAACCTGAAAAATTCAAAGCTAAAAACCAAAATTAGGAGAAAAAGAAATCAAAAGTAAAAGAGTTAGAAAACATACCGGAGGGTTGCCTCCCACCAAGCGCTTGGTTAAAGTCATTAGCTCGACTTGGTTAGCCATTTTAGGCTTTTGGTGCATCGCCTAAGGGGATGAATCCACCTTCGGCGTGGGTTGTCTCGCCAAGATACGGCTTAAGCCTCTGGCCATTGACCACGAATTCAGCTCCTTTAGCGTCCAGTAACACCACAACTCCATAAGAACGGACCTCCTTGATGACAAAGGGTCCGGACCATCTGGATCTCAACTTTCCAGGAAAGAGTTTGAGACGAGAGTTAAAGAGAAGTACTTGATCGTTTGGTTGGAAGTTTCGGTTGAGGATTCTTTTGTCATGATAACGTTTGGTCCTCTCCTTGTAGATCTTAGAACTCTCATAGGCCATGTGCCTTATCTCATCTAGCGCGTGAAGTTGCATGGATCGTCTTTCAAACGCTGGTTTGATGTCATAATTCAATAACTTAACCGCCCATGCTGCTTTATACTCTAGTTCAACCGGAAGATGACAAGACTTCCCGTATACCAAGTGAAAAGGAGTCATTCCCAACAAAGTCTTGTACGCGGTTCGGTAAGCCCACAACGCATCATCCAACTTGTAAGACCAGTCTTTCCTAGACACTCCCACGGTCTTTTGCAAGATACTCTTGATTTCCCTGTTGGAAACTTCAACCTGTCCGCTAGTTTGTGGATGATATGGCGTTGCCACCTTGTGCGTTACACCATTCTTTTTCAACAGTCCTTCGAAGATCTTGTTGATGAAGTGAGAGCCTCCATCGCTTATGACCACACGCGGCACTCCAAACCTAGGGAATATGATAGACTTAAACATCTTCACCACAACGCGGGAGTCATTTGTTGGGGACGCAATAGCCTCCACCCACTTGGAAACGTAATCAACTGCCACTAGGATATACTTGTTTCCGTAGGAGGATGGAAATGGTCCCATAAAGTCTATTCCCCATACGTCAAACACTTCAACTTCCAGAATAAAGTGTTGAGGCATCTCGTTCCTTCTAGAGATGTTTCCTTGCCGTTGGCATGTATCACATCGTGATATGAAATCTTGCGCATCTCTGAACATAGTTGGCCACCAATACCCGGCTTGAAGTGCCTTAGAAACTGTCTTGAAGGTGGCGAAGTGACCGGCGTAATTAGAACTATGGCAATGAAAGAGAATTCCAGGAATCTCCTCGTCCGGTACACACCTTCTAAAAATACCATCCGAGCAATGTTTGTAGAGAAAGGGTTCATCCCAAAAATATCTTCGTATATCACGGAGAAACTTCCTCTTCTTATCTCCCACAAAATCGACCGGTTCCTGATCAGCAGCTAAGTAGTTCGCTATCTCCCCAAACCAAGGAAAGCTCGGAACAACTTCTCTAGATATAGCCTCACAAAAGGCTCCTGTCCGGATTGACGGTTCTTGCAAACGGATTCCAACTGCATAAACATGTTCATCCGGAAGGGAATCATCAAGAGGTACCTCATCATCAACCCTCATGCGTGACAAGTGATCAGCAACTCCGTTCTCTGTCCCTTTCCTATCAACAATTTGAAGATCGAATTCTTGGAGTAATAGTATCCACCTCAAAAGTCTCGGCTTAGCATCCTTTTTGGTGAGCAAATATTTCAAAGCCGCATGGTCGGTTTGCACGATCACCTTGGAACCAACAAGATAAGTCCTGAACTTCTCAAAAACGAATACAACTGCTAGAAGTTCCTTCTCGGTAGTCGCGTATCGGCACTGAGCTTCGTCTAAGGTTCGGCTCGCATAGTATATCACGTGGAGCTTTTTATCTTTTCTCTGCCCCAAAACCGCTCCTACTGCGTAGTCACTTGCGTCCGTCATCACTTCAAAAGGGAGATCCCAGTCCGGTGGTTGGACAATGGGTGCACTTACCAGAGCTCCCTTTATTGTGTGAAAGGCTTCAAGGCATGCTGCATCGAACTCGAACTTAGTCTCCTTACACAAAAGTTGCGTGAGTGGCCTTGCTATCTTCGAAAAGTCTTTGATAAATCGGCGATAAAATCCAGCATGACCTAAGAAACTCCTTATTCCCTTGACTGAATCCGGCGGTTGCAAACTCATCATAACCTCAACTTTTGCTCCGTCAACCTCTATACCCTTTTCAGAAATTCGATGACCTAGAACAATACCGTCTCGAACCATGAAATGGCATTTTTCCCAGTTGAGCACTAGATGCTTCTCCTCGCATCGCTGCAACACCCTGCACAAATTCGACAAACACACGGAAAAAGAGCTTCCATAGACGGAGAAATCGTCCATGAAAACTTCCATTATCTCCTCAATCAAACCGGTAAAAATTGACATCATGCACCTTTGAAAAGTCGCAGGGGCATTACATAACCCGAACGGCATGCGTCGATAAGCAAACGTGCCGTATGGACATGTGAATGTCGTTTTCTCCTGATCATCCGGGTGGATGGGAATCTGAAAAAAACCTGAATACCCATCTAAAAAGCAGTAGTATGGGTGGTTAGCTAATCTCTCAAGCATTTGGTCAATAAATGGCAGGGGAAAATGATCTTTTCGTGTGGCAGCATTTAACTTTCTATAATCAATACACATTCTATGGCCAGTAACTGTCCTAGTAGGTATCAATTCATTTTTCGCATTAGTGATCACAGTTATTCCGCCTTTCTTAGGTACTACGTGAACTGGGCTAACCCACTTACTATTCGAAATTGCATAAATTACACCTGCTTCTAGAAGTTTCATGATTTCCTTTTTAACTACGTCCTTCAGATTCGGGTTTAACCTTCTATGATGTTCAATATAATTCTTTGATTCATCTTCTAGGTGTATCCTATGCATGCAAAGTTCAGGTGAAATTCCAGGAATATCATCTAGTGAATACCCTAAAGCTTTTCTATACTTCCTTAGTTCGCACAAAAGCAAAGCGGTTTCCACATTATTCAACTCAGCATTAATGATTACGGGGTAAGTAGAGTTAGGGCCTAGGAACGCGTACCTTAGCCCGGCAGGAAGGGTTTTGAGCTCGAGTTTTGGAGCTTTCAGCTCGCTCCAAGGGCTGTCAACAGTGTTTCCAGGAGGTGGGGTCTTATCTTCTGGAGCAGCTGCTCCTTCAACATCGTCCGGTTTGAGATTCAAGAAATCGGTGGACTTTTCGTTCTGACCCGAATCCATTATCCTGGCTAACCCGACTGCATCCTCACTTAAATAACCATGTTCATTTTCGGCCTTGGTTAGCACCACTTCAAGCGGATCATCGGTTAGGAGTTCTTCCATGTCGTCTTCCGAGATCTCAAGGTCTCCTTCGACGACAAAGGTTTGCCCATCAATGGTTGGCTGTTTGAGCAATCTATCCACCTCAAACTCCATGATAATGTCTCCCAGCTGGAGACCAATTATACCATTCCTCACATCGATAATCGCACCAGCTGTGCGCAGGAAAGGACGTCCCAAAATCAAGGGATCCTTCGGCTCTTCATCAAGTTCCAGCACTACAAAATCAGCTGGAATCAACGTGTTGCCTATCCTGACATGTAAATCCTCTAGGATTCCCATGGGTAACTTCACCGACCTGTTTGCAAAAACCAAAGAAATACGAGTTGGTTTAAAGTTAGTATAACCAAGTTTCCTTGCAACCGAATAGGGCATGAGGTTCACGCTGGAACCCAAGTCACACAAGGAACACTTGAAACACGTAGAACCAATTTGCACGGCCAACACAAATTTCCCGGGATCATCGAGCTTCTTAATCATCCGGTTTTGCAGAACAGCACTGCAATCCTTAGAGACCAATGTGGTACCTTGCTCTGATGAAACCGTACCAGTGATCAAACCTTTAACGTACTTCTTCATAGCCGGCATCATCTGTATAGCATCGGTTAGTGTGAGTTTAACCGTGAGTTGATCTAACATCTCCTTACACTTTGCCTCCTCTAAATCTTTCTGCGATTTCCTTGGGGGTACTGGGTA
Source organism: Draba incana (assembly GCA_963576765.1). NCBI lineage: Eukaryota > Viridiplantae > Streptophyta > Magnoliopsida > Brassicales > Brassicaceae > Draba > Draba incana. Next base: position 29,223,016 of record OY755209.1, read on the forward strand.
AGGGACTGGGGTTTTGTAAACACGAGACCGAACTTGGTCAACTAGCTCATTCGGTCTAAGTACAGGACAAGATGATCCAGCAACTGTTTCATCCTGTTTTTCAGTTGGAGCAGGTGCTCCCTGTTGGAGCGGGTGCTCCGCAGATTTTTCTGGGCAGTTTTTAGCTACTGCCTCCACAACCGGGGGTAAAGTTCTTCCACTGCGTAGCGTGACAGCAGCAACCTCTCTGGGGTTTGTGGTCGGCTTTCCTGGCAGCACTCCCTGTGGGCTTTTAGCGGCCTCCGCGGTTTAGGCTACTTGCGTGTCAAGCTTCTTAACATGGTTAGTCACGGCTTCAAGTCTACTGTTTAGGTCCGAGTACATGGAGTCTACCTTAGTGTTCAGTTCAGCAGCTGTCTTATTCTGATTTTCCATCAACTGTTGCATCATACTCTTAAGTTCGTCTTGAGAAGTACCACCGGAGCTCGCAGGAGTTTGGAAGTTGTTGAACCTGGGCTTTTGACCTTGAAACGGAACGAATATCTTGCCTTGAAAACCCTGAGGTACCGTCTTCTGGAAACCTTGATCCTGAAGTTTTTGGTTCTGATAACCGGTTTGTTGCGGGTATACCTGATCCTGCGGATTCTCTACATTCGTACTCCTGTAAGAGAAATTCGGATGGTTCCTGTAGTTTGAGTTGAACCCTTGGTTTCGGACATACCCTTGCCCATTCACATAACTCACCTCCTCCGGATCAAATTCTCCTCCATCGGTCACATCCTCAGCTAGTGCTTCTCCATTCTCATCGGTAAAGTGAACCATCCTTTGGTTCCCTTTGAGCAGCAAGTTAACCTTAGCCGTTAGGTCATCGATCTTACGAGAATATGTTCCATTAGATTTCGTAGTCCGATCATACTCCTGAGACTTGTTGCTTGAGCTTGCGGCTAGGTTCTCAATAAGCTTGTAAGCATTCTCCTTTGTCTTGGTCATAAAGTCACCATCACTAGCAGCGTTCAACGTGTTCCGGTAATCCCAATTAACACCGTCGTAGAAAATTCCCAGCAAGTTCTCATCCGTAAATCCGTGATGTGGACACTCCCTTTTATACTCCTTAAATCTCTCCCATGCCTCATAGAAAGATTCTCCAGTTTGTTGTTGAAACGTGGAGATCTTGTTTCTCAATCCCGCGGTCTTAGCTTTGGTATAGAAGTGATCCAAGAACGCTGCCCTGCACTGTGGCCAAGTCGTGATAGATCCAGCAAGTAAAGACTTGAGCCATCGTGAAACCTTATCCGCGAGCGAGAAGGGAAAAAGCTTGCACTTTAAGAAATCCGGATTCATCCCGTTGGAGCTTGTCGTGGAGCAGATTTCCTCGAAATTTTCTATGTGGTCCATCGGAATTTCAGCGGGCAGTCCGTGGAATAGATGTTGCTTGACCAGCGTGATCATCTGAGGTTTTATCTCATAGTCTTGCCTTAAGACACCAGGAGGAACGATTGCAGCTCGGTTCCTATAGAAGGCGTGGGGATTATCCATATCCCCGATGGCACGTTCTTGCTGTTGGTCACGGTCGCGCTGCTGCCGCATCTTAGCCATCTCATCTCGTAGCCTTTTCAGTTCGGCCACCATATCAATGTCCGTTTGGTCGCCCATGTCGACTGGTTTGGACTTTGCTTTCTGGTTTGTTCTTTCTAGTCTTGCTAGGTCCTGGTTGCTCAGATTCACGAGAGGTACTTGACGAGTGGTTCGTGTAGACTTCGGTCTCATGCACCTGAAACACAAGCAAGAAAAACAAAAAGAACAAATTAGTACTTAGTCTAGAAACGTATTTTAAAACTAAAGGTATCGAAGTAGTCCCCGGCAACGGCGCCAATTTGATAACAAGCTTTTAGCCTGGGTTAAGAACTCAATTCCTAAATTACTAATCCGATGTAGAAATAGATTAAGGTTCGTTCAGGGACTGGCAATACACTTTAGTTCCTTTTAAACACAATTCAAGCTAAGCGATTCAAGTGGTTTTAAAGTGTCACGAAAATAAAATAACAAGCAAAGTAAAATTCGGTTGTAAACAAATATGATAAAGGCGTTAGACAAGGGAATTATCGCAGGGAATAGATCATCAAGAACCAAGCAATTATTCAGGATATAAATTCAAGCACCAATCTAGAACACAATCACGATTTCATGAGGATCCACTGTCGTGGTATCAACAACTTTATTAATAAATCTAGCACCCTAAACTGTCGTTTGAGACTAAACAAATTAACAAGCATTAACGATTAAGATTGATAAGTTCACGATTTGCCTTAACTTCAACTGTCGTTGGCTAAGGGTCAAATCGCCCATCTAAGTTTATTCAAGCAATCTACTATACTTTTGATGAGTAAATTAAACCTAATATCAAAGGCTAGGTGATCAAGCTAGTCTAGGCATTAAATTCAACATTAGATGAAGATATCAAATATAAGTATGGTCCTATCTATGCCGAGTTCATGAATCTCTAAATCCCTTTGAAAAATCCTAATCTAACAAAAGTAACTACTCGCACATAATGAAACGAATAACACAAAGAGAGATGAAAGTATTCATAGAATAAATTAAAGAGTAAGGTTCAAGAGAAAACTCAATAATGTGTAGACGAACAACTCTCGAAATCCAAAGCAAGAAATCGGAAATCTCTCTCTAGGGTTCTCGGCCAAAACGTGAAAAGCAAGTAAAGGTCTTTTGATGATTTTTGCGTAAAAGATTGTGTGTAAAAAACGTGTCTAGAAAATAAGGAAGAAGCACATATTTATTCTCCAAGATGTTTCCTTTTTTCTAGGTCGGCGGCGGCTTGGTAAATCTTAGGTAGATCTAGGGTTAATCTTCTAGGTGAATATTTCCATTAAGTGAATATTCCCTTTTATGAATCTCTGGGAGCAGGTCGGTCAAATCGGGAGCAGGTGCTCCAGCTACTTCAGAATCCAAAAGATCGTGTTTTCCATCTTTTCCACCAAGACTCCTAGCAAACTCCAATTCTTCATTCCAGCCACCTTTGGACCTAAAAAGACTCGATACAAAGGAGAAAGACTCGATAAAACCCTACAAAACAAAGGTTAGAATACCCCAAAAATGGAGTATATCATGTACAACAAATCCACCAATCCCCATGTGTCAATCAACACCTTTTATAATTTTTAGTTTGCTCCTATGTCCATTCTTATCAGCACCGAAATTTCCTCCCATTCTTCTAATCATATATGATCTTCTTTAGAGAAGGAAATTTCTTCCTCGCAGTGAAATAGACTTCAACTTGATATCAAATCAAGCTCAGCGCTGATTTTCCTTTTTATCGAAATGACCCACTATCTGCGTAGGTTCGAACCACCAATGATTACATTTATTCTTTCCTTTTAGATGATTTCTCTTCACTGATAGCTCTTGTTTTTCCGATGTTTCTTCACCATGCTCTGCTTCCGAGCTGATGTCAATTAGGATTCCTTTAGTTCTCTAGCAATGAATTTTGTCGACAAAAAAGTTCTTTAACTTCTATAATATTTCTAGAATGACAGTTGATCTTATGGTATTCACAATACTCATCTTTCTCTTCGGCTATCCATGTTATAACCCAACTAAGAGGTCAGTGTCCACTCGTCATATGGTGTAAGGGCGTATGGTTTAAGTATGCCACGCCTAAGTTTTCTTTCATGGTATGGCTTGCTATGAAGAATAGTTTATCTAAAGGCGATAGAATGCGAGCTTGGAATCTGAATGTTAACACATGTTGCATCTTTTGTTCGGAACCCTTAGAAACAAGGGATCATTTGTTATTTTCTTGCTCTTACACAAGACAAGTATTGGGAACAAGGGATTACTTTCGACTCGAATGGTTTATGGTTGGGATCATATTGTGGATCTCCTCATTGACACATGTATGGATCAGACGAGGACGTTTATCTTGCGACACCCTTTTTCGAACATGGTCCATTTGATATGGAATGAAAGGAATAATCAAAGGAATGGTGAACCGCAAAGGAGGGTGATTCAAATGGTTAAGATCATCGACCGAAATGTAAGAAATCAACTCTTCTTGATCAATAGACAAGGAGACTTGAAGTATGAAGATGGATTGAGAGTTTGGTTTTCATCTCGATGAGACGATTCAATCTAAAATAAGCTTCTTTGTTTTTTTAAAAGCAAAAGATCGAAACAGTTGTTAAAACGTTTAATTTTTTAAATATAATTTAACATTAAATTCAAAAAAGACATCGTATTAAAACTCGACACCAAAGTATTATGAAAAAGACATCTAGTTTAGATGGATGTATTTTCGACCGTGGTCTCAAAAATCCTTAACTCGAATCTTGTCATTTCATACAAGTCGTCATGTGTTTGCATTCATTTCTCTTCATGTGAGATTATTGTAACCAAATTTTGAGAAGTGGCTCCGTCCACTTTTATGGATGCTTTTCTTGCGAATTTAATTGTTAGAATGAGCGGATTACGAAAATGTTGGAGTGAAAACTATAACATAATCTACTCATATGTCCAATTTGGAGTTTGTTTAAATGAAAAATAGAGGTCAAAATTAAACAGTTTGGAAAGAAAGAATTCGGGCAAAAGACAAAAATTAGAGAGGTTCACAAGCTTTGAAACTACAAGCTATGGGATAAACCAGAAAAACCAAACCACCCCAATGCATACCAAGCAAAGTCGGCATTGAGCCGAGTCAAGATTGGCCAAGCTCAAGTTCGGAATTTGGATTTGCAAAGGGTCGAATGCTCAATAGTCATATTTTGGATCAAATTCTTTTTTCACTATCTTAAAAAGAAGATTAGGATATAAGAATTTCATAACCAAAAGGACTTAGTGCCATAACACCATGATTTGCTATTTAATTCGAAGAGTTCTGGCTTTGACGATAAAACATTCAAAAAACCTAGTTCTCTTCTCATTCGTCAGACATCAAAAATTTCACAATCCATTATGTTTTCAGTAAGTTTGATAGTACAACATGGTTTGTGAGTTAACCGGGTTTTGATCTTAGGTGCTAGAAAACAGAAATATTGCAGTTTTATTCAGAGATTCTGAAACTTATATCCAAACCTTCACAACAAAACATGTTATTTTTATATTCGAATATATTACTTTTAAGCCAAGCCTCCGAAAATTCTATGTTGGGCCCATATTATTGTATTACTAGATCACTCGCCCGCGCCTTGCGCGGGTGATGATATCGACTGTAAGACATGAATTTTAATAATTAAATAGTAACAAAAAAGTTTAACAAAAACCCTCAACGATTGTAAAGTAGCCATATTACTAAGACTTAGTCGATCATCCTTGTTTTCAATTCTCTACCACAACACTCTCATTAATTTATGTCTCATTTTCTCGGACTTGTTCCACCACATGCAGTCCCATACTTGGCAAAGAACTCATCAGATCAATTATCAAAACCTCTATTCTTCTTCTTCTTCTTTTCTAAACGTAAATAAACATATTCCCTCTTCTTCTTCTTAAACACTAAAACCAATCTTCATGTTCTTCTTCTTCTTAAATACTAAAACATTTATTCATCTTCTTCTTCTTTAACAATACTAAAATCATAAAACAAACGTGCAATAACAAATCATCTTCATTAACATCATCTTCTTCATCATCTTCATCTTCTTCCAAATCCAAAACATCCCCTAAAATTCTTCAAAAACGAAAAAAACAAAAAGTGTCAAGTCTTCCCTTCTTCTTCTTCTTAAGCAAACAAAAAAAAAAATGTGCCCAATAATAAACAAACCCTGAAATTCTTCAAAGCCAAAAACTGTAAGCACAAAACCAAAACGTACTTTAAAATTCTTTAAAACTAAAAACAAAACGTGTCAAATCTTTTTTCTTCTTCTTTAAAACACTAAAACCAAAAAAAAAAACAAAACGTGACAAAGAAAACTCTTAAAATTCTTTGAAATCAAAAAGCAAAACGTTTGAGAAGAAGATTTGTCATTTGACACGTTTTGTTTTAAAGAAGAAGAAAAAAGATTTGACACGTTTTGTTTTTGGTTTTAGTGTTTTAAAGAAGAAGAAAAAATAAGACATCAGAATATACATATGTTTGTTAATTAGAGGTAGGGGTGGACGAACAGGAATTTGGGACGGGAATTTTTGGCAACAAGAATTTTTGGGAACTGAAACATCACTGGAATTATCGGGAACAAAAATATGTCCCATTTTAGTCTCATTTCTAAGTCGAGACGGAACGGGAATGGGACGGGACATGGCGAAACGGGAAGGGAATTCCCATTCTAAATTTATGTCGTAAAAGAATTCGAATTTAAATTGAAAACTATAAAAATATTTTTTTTTTTATAAATTTTAGAACGAAATTTAATAAAACAACAATTATGACAATACTTTTTTTTTAAAAAAAACAAAGCATGCAATTGTCCTTTAAGTTTTTATATACGTATCGTTTTACGAAAATCTTGTACGTATCCTCACATAAATAAATAATAAGATAATTAGATATGTGTTTAATAAATTAAGAAATAAATTTAAGAATAACTATATTGTTTTATTTACTAAATGTAATAATTATAATATTATATATTATCATATTTATCATATAATATATATCTATAACAAAAAATTAATGTTTGATTTTGTCCCAAATGGGACTTTGGAAATTCCCATTCCCGTCCCGTCCTATTCGTAATATTATACTTTAATTGATATTATAATATTAATTAGTGATGATGTTTGAGAAGAAGATTTGTCATCACGTTTTGCTGTCCATTCCCGTCCATTCCCGTCCCGTCCTGTCCGTCCTGTTGCCAAAAATTCTCGTCCCAAATTCCTGTTCGCCCACCCCTACCTCTAATTAACAAACATATGTATATTCTGATGTCTTATTTTTTTTAAAGAAACCAGTACGTGATTAAAATTAAAAACCGGTCCAGATAGGTTAAACCACAAACAGTTTATCTACCCAGAATTAACCCATTACAAACGGGTCCAAACCGATGAACGGGACAATTTGGTAATTAAAAAACCATGGTCTATATGAATATCCAAAAACATAACAAAGTCAATATGTTCTTCATGTTCCAATAGAGGGGGGAAAAGTATCCTTCCCTTGTCAGACAGAAACTCGAGAGTTTTGCTGATATATAGACAACTCTATAAGACACAAAACAAAACTAAAAGGCAAATCTCTTTGTTGTTAGAACAATCAAGTCAGCAAGAAAAAAAAAGTATATAAAAATGTACGAAGATTCCTACTAATCATATTCATCAAGGCTGATGATGAAAAGAAGTTTTCGAAGGCATATCATCATTGCGTGGAACATTAGGTTCAGGAGTCATACCGGAATATCCAAGATGTTTCTTCAGCCAGTCTCTGCAGATATTTCTCTTACATCAGAAACTCTTGCCTCGGTTGCCTGAATATCATTCCATTCGTTCTCTCCAATCGGAGGCTGCAATTTTACCACCTGATCTTCACTCATGTGGACTACACTCTCCCGGTATAGACGCTGTTCTTGAAATGCTCAAACATGATTTATCCACATCCTTTTCTGTTTCCTTTGTCGTTGGAAGAGATGTTTCGCCATTAGTAGATTCGGTCTTCTCCTCAAACACTTGCTTCGTCTCTAGTTGCTGCATGTTTGTCAAAAGATATAAAGATATTTATGACACTTGAAACTCATGGGTTTTGCCTCGGGGGTGTTTTTAGATACGCTAACCTTTGAATTTGAGTTTGTAACATATTCACATATGCTAAAAGCTCTTGCTTCTCTGTCCACGCAGTTGCTTCTCTCTGAGAAGCCTCTTTTGCTTTTGTTTCACCACTTGCTTCTACAACCCTCGCTCTCTCTTCGGCTCTCACAACAGCTCCTTCAAGTATGACGACCGCCACATATCTGCCTCTTGGAGAGCATAATCTCTTTCCTTTACCAATTGATCTTTCCTTACTCAGAGTAGATTTCTTCTCTTCCAATTCCTTCAGCTACATAGGAGATACAAAGATCAATATACAAACAATACACACGTAAGAATTCAAATGTATCTCTATATATATGACACGACATCAATACCTTCAATTTAGCAGCTTCTTTCTGTCTCTCTGTGTCTTTAGTTGCTGCAGCTACAGCTGCTTCAGCTGTCTCATATAGCTTATCTATGATCTCCTTTATCATTGACTCACGATAACGAAGTTCACGGGCCAAATTATGTAATTCTTCATCTTTGACACGCAGAGTTTCCTGTAAGATGTGTAGGTGGCTCAATAAAGCTAAACCAATAAGCTAAACCAATACTCTGTGTAGGTGACACGCAGAGTTTCCTGTCAATATCTGAAACACTCGTTAAGGGAAAAAACCCGATAATAATATAACCACGGAATGTGGATAACATAACTCATTAAAAGGATACGTAAGCGTGTTTCCGGGAGTACTAAAGACAACTTCATCACCATCACGAAGATGAGAAACAGTATTCTTTTGGTAAATCTTTCCGTTGACATGAACAAGAACTCCGTGTCCTAATATATCCAGCGACGCAGCTGATATACCTCCTTGCTTCCAACCAAGAAAAAACAACATTATAAAGTAAAAAAGATGGCTTTGCTTTTGTGTCCCTTAAAGACTAATATCAAGATTATATGTGATCATTATTACCTCAGTTTGCCAAAGTTCACATAGAACGCTGGGCATAGATTGATCTTTGATACATAAATCGCATCCTTACCTTCCAACAGTAAACACCGAGCTTCTCATAACACGATGAGGATTCTGCATTCAATAATATCATTATAAATTGTCAAGACATAATCATTATCATCAATATCATTATAAATTGTATCAAGTATCAAGAAACTTTAACATCACACCCAAAATCAATTCGAAAGCAACGATCTTCACCTAAATTAACAATCTTCTCAAATACCATTATGATTCATTTTAAAATCCTTGCTACCCTCCTTTAATCTCACATACCCCTCACTTTAACGAAAGGACGAAACTACCCCTAAGCTTTTTAAATGAAAACTCGGAACTGGTACAACTGTCTTCTACTTGTACGACACACACAGTTGTACCCAGTATACCCAGTTGTACCGCACCCACAGTTGTACCTAGTTGTACTGCGCCCCCAGTTGGACCCAGTTATATCCAGTTGTACCCAGTTGTACCGCGCCCGCAGTTGTACCCAGTTGTACCTCTGGTTATACCCAGTGATACCCAGTTGTACCGTGCCCAGGGGATTCGAACCCTAGACGCGCGGGACGCGCGCGGAGCTTGCAACCACTGAGCTACCGTGTATTTCTTCGAAACCTTACCGACTCAATGACTTTTAACCCTTAGAACCCATCATTGGGGGATTCATTAAGGGTAAAATTGTCATTTCACCATAGATTGTTGGTCCTAAAGAGACATAGCTAAACCAACAACACTACTACTTCGCGATTCTTACTTTGATTAGTTACCAATTTCACCATATTACTAAAATTTTCAACAATAAATTAGAAAAAGGTTTCGATTACACAAAAAAGCCAAGTTCATCAAATAACCTAAACCTCTTCTTCCATGCTCTCCTTCTTCACGATCTCTTTTTCTTCTTCTTCCAGGTTCTCCTTCTTCTTCTTCACGATCCTTTTTCTTCACATCCCATTTTTCTTACAAAACCGAGTTCTCTTCTTTCTCACGACCTCTTCTTCTTTCTCACGACCTCTTCTTCTTTTTCTTATTCTCAAACGGCGTGGAAAAAAATATTATTGATGTATATATAGTTTCTTGGGTTTAGTCGGCAGAGAATATATTTTAGGGATTTAACTACAATTTTTTTTATTTAAACATTAAAAAAACTCGAGAATGGCATAGAGATGTAATTAAAGGGATTTAATTAGTGGCAAAAGGGTAATTCTAGGTCTGAGAATGAATGAGGAGCCAAAACTCTTCACAAATACTATATATGATGATTGTTGGGAGATTGACCATATCACTCGAAATTACTCGGTAAGGCAGGATCTGTATTTGATATAAAACCATAAAACGTTTGAGAAGATTGCTTCTTTAGAAGAATTCAGTTTTAAAAATAATGTTAATACGACTTGACGGAAAACAATGTATAGAAATTTGTAACTTGGATCATTCTTATTTAAAATAATTTGTAAGCAACTTCTGACTTGAGTCTTTTTCTATAAAACAATAAGTATTCGTAAGTTGGGCCATTCATACTTATTAAAAATAAAAATTACTGTGGATATTTCTAAGTTTTTAAGAACATACTTCATGGAAATTTATTTTAAAAATCATTTGTTAAATAGGTAATTCATACATATTAAATATCATAATTGGCTTAAATTTAAATTTATCATAGCAAATGATATATGTCTATTTAACAGTGTTTTTCCGTAGGTGCGAGTCTATTTGTGGTTTTAAAAGGGATTATAGGTACTAAAAGATAGATGGGAGCATTTGGAACAACTTTGGAGAAAGGAGCGGAAAACCGGTCTGATTTAAAGAAAAATCAAAGATGATGATTTTCAGGAGTTGACCGGTCAAACATGGAGTGTGTCGACCGACACACATCAATTGTGTCGATTGACACAACACGCTCATCAAGATCAAGAAAAACGAAATCCGTGGGGATAAAACAATCACCAATCATTGCTAGGAGGACTTTGAAAATTCCTTCTCGATAGCGAAAAGAACGTTAAGGAAGCACCAACGAGACCGTGGTGGGTTTGAAATAAGTCATCCTCAAACTATTACCCATCGAAAATGACATAAGATTCACACTAGAACTGATATTACAAAAATACCGCTCAAAATTCTCATTTCTGATTTTGCAGTTCAGTACAAAGCTCCCTCAATCGTCGAGTTTGTTTGGCATTTTATTTTTTAGAATGGCACTACACTCCTTGGTAATCATCATCACTACTTATTCATGGCTTATGCTATTGGTGATTATCTTTTTAACATACCTCCTTAAACATGGGGCCAGTTCAATCATCAATCGATCAACCACTTCCTTGCACTTAGCTTATTCTAATTCCTTCATAAACTTCTTAGATTTCCATTGCTTGTAGACGCGTTCCTATTCCCTCAGTTGATGATTAGCTTCACAGAATGTTGTTGTCGATCGACACTTGTTTTGTCAGTCGATAATTCTTTCTTCATTTCGACCAACTTCAGGTTTATTTTCGACACACCTTTGTCTACTGACTGGGCTTCCAATGTCGGTTGACAACACTACCATGCCGCTCTTTTGTGAAGATCGTCATGATTTGTGTCAAACGATACTCTACCTGTGTTGATCGTCACTGGCTCGACATCCTCAACCTGAAAAATATATTCCAACTCCATGAATTACTCATCATTAGACCCCCTTGTGAAGGACACACAAAAAGTCCCTGGCGCAAAAAAAACTTGATATATGTTAAATTTTACTCAAATATCTTGCAAGTATACAAGCAAATCTCAGTAATATAAAGGGTTCGAATTCCCAAGAGACATATGGTTGCACTACAAATTATTTGTCTCAGAATAAGCAAAAGCAAAGCCTAAGTGTTGAAAAGAAAAAGGGAAAAATAAATGAAAATAGAAAGACTTAAAATCATAAAGTTTTTGTATTGAGTGGGTTATAACGCTATGTCAGTGGAATTTGCAGGAACTTAGGGAAAGCATATAGATATTAACTAGGGATCCTATTCAACTCAATTCGAGAACTCAAATCACTGGGATTTAGTTATCTAACTCCCGTTGTGATAATAACTATGCCTAATAACCAAGAAAACACTACAAGAAAAAAAGGTCTTTCGTTGCATCGGGATAATGCTATCTAACGATAGCATAGCGTTTTATAAACCGATGTATCTGCGCCCGTCATAATAAGTCAGACACTTTAGATAATGTTATTTTGTTATGCTATCGAATCTCCGTATACAATAGCAGTTACGTTTGTGCAATTAAATAATTTTCAACTAGCTGATTTGCCCGCACCCGGTGCGGGCTTTAGTGTATTTAAAGTTTTTAAACGATACATGATTTTGAATTTGCGAGAATCATAAATAACGTCAGGAAAAAAATTCAATATATTATTAGGTATACACAAGCATAATTACGTGAGACAATTGACATGTTTTGGTTAGGCTTGGGAATTCCGATAATCGGTTCGAATTCATATGATATCCATCGGATTTCGGATATTTTGGATATGAGGATTCTCATCCAATTAGGAACCGAAACTATTTTGGTTCGGTATCGGGTCGGATATGATCGGTTTCGGATCGGTTTCGGATATTCGATATTTTATCCGATAAGGAATTGAATAACAATTGGTTTGGATAAAATGTATTCAGAATGAGTAATTTTTATCCAAAACAACTAACTTGCAACCGAAATGTATTTAAAATCCGAAATCCAACTAAATAACCAACATCCAAAATCCAACTAAATTGATCAAAATCCGAAATAAGATGATCCCCAATGATCCCTACCTATTACATATTTCTTGAATATACATAATAAGTAACATAACATAATTATTGTATCGGATAATCGGTTTTATCCATCGGTTTTCAGATAATATCCGAACCAAACCGAAATCCGATGGATAATGAAAGTTTCATCCGTTGGATTATATAAGCAGTATCCAAATCCGAACGGAAATCAATTTGGTATCGGATCGGATTATCGGTATTGGATAAAATTCTCAGGCCTAGTTTTGGTATTGGATGTCTAAGGTTTGAATCCTTCGAAACAAAAAGGAAAAAAATCGGAGAGAAACAAAAGAAACGATATTATAAAACTTATATGAACACTAAATCGAAGTAACATAGTATAAACACATTAAACCCGTACGCATTGAGTCTCAAACCTATAAAGTTTAACCTTTTTGAATAATCAAACCTACCTTGAAAACACCAACAAAAATTGAACCATGATTAAGCTTAAAACCAATATTTAACCCATAAAACAAAGCAAATTTTAGTGACCCATTTAGCATATGTATTAGTGGACAAAACAAAAGCTAGTTCTATAAAGTCATGAAACGAATTAGTGAACAAAACATCGAAGCGTTGATGTTTAAGGATGAATCTTCATACCCGCTTTAACAAAGAATGTCGAGCATCCCAAATTTGATGTGAAAGCTTTCTGATGAAATTTGAACCCAAATGGAATTTAAAAAATCATACCTTGTTAAGGTCTACTAAGCTGTGAAATATAGATAACATAAAAAACCAAATATGCATACAAACAAAAGCAACAACGAACTAAAACCAGGAAGAAAAACTATAAAAAATATTAATCTTACCTTTAGATGGTATCCTAAGATAAACATAAAGATTAATCATGTTTTCAAGAGAAGCCTTGCAAAATTTTAGTTTTGAGTCGAATACAAAACACAACGAAGAATCTTAACCAAAACATACACAATACGAAATCAGGAAAAAATACATATAGATCTATATTTATATATGCAAAACTAAGATTAATAATAATTACCTATAGATGTTATGATACAAGAAAAATAACGGAGAGCCATGTATCCATAAGAAATTCCAACATTAGAAGACGACATAGCATGATCAGAATTACAAGAATTTGTACATAATTTAATAATACATTATCAAACTAAAAATACTACGTTATACCATATAAAAATTTGTGAAAAAGCATGAAAGATCAAAAATATCTTACATGCTCAGCTTCAAGAATATCTTTTGACATCAAAGTACATCTCCAAATAATATATATATATATATATATATATATATATATATATATATGGGGTATGATATTCAATACAACAGAAGGAATCGAGAAACTGTTAGTGAAAATCATAACATCAAACAGTTGACATATAGAAACAGCATTAGACCATTCGTTTGCTTCCATAATTGTTGAGATCCACTCCCTATCATCTTCGTGTAGCATGTTGAAAACTACATGAATCAAAATTATTAATAACCATCAACATTAGAAGAGTCCAAATACGAAAAAATATATATATAAAAAAATATATACACAAGAACGTAAGAAAAATCAAAGAAGTGAATTCTCTGAGAATTAAATCACAAAAGTCTATATATATATATATATATATATATATATATATCTAGGAAACGTCAATGAATTTGATAAGAGTAAAAATTGATTGGATAAATCAAATCAAATATTTATACAATTTATTTGATATCATCAAACCCAATATTTATGTGCATATCTATAAATTTAATAATTAAATAATCAAAGACACAATTAAACTAAATCTTATTGAAAATAAATCATTTAAAGACAACAATTTTAAACTTTTGTGATAAAAAACTCAACTTTCGTTGTGGTGCATAGTTACCTTTCTAATAGTAAACTAAACTCAATTTTAAACCCTTGTAATAAAAACTCAACTTTCATTATAATTTATAATACATGTTTTTCGATAATTTCATCTTTATACACATATCAAATTAATACTTTTTATTGTATATATGACTACAATATATATTTTTATGAAAATAAAAAGAGCTAAAATGGTGAATAATGAATCATAAATGTTTAGTAATTATCAAATATAAAAGTTTATCTTTAATTATTTAATAATTAAAGGTATTATACCTTAATATGGGAGTCTAAAACCTCACAAATGTACATGTAGTATGGAATTAATTAAGTAGAATGGTTTGAATAAATAAATATATATATATATATATATATATATATATATATATTAGCTATAATCAGTTCAAATTAACTAAGTTAACTAAGTATATGAGGATTTTAAGTGGTACCAATATATTTTATAATGTATTAGGTAGAATCATCTTGTTTCACTCATTGATTTTCATATTTCATTTGATATCGACTATATATATATAGTTGAATACAAATTTAAAGTTATACATGTACACGTAGATTAATTTCGATTTTGACGTATATGTGAGTTATTATGAAACTGGAGGTGAATGTAACGCACATAGGCAGCACATAGATCCAATTCTTAAATCGTTTTAACTCAAAAGGAATTTGAACCATCATGGAAAAGATACAATATAAAAGTAAAAACATTATCTATATGGAACTTGTTAGTAACTAATGTTAGTAAAAATAACTAAATTATAATATTTAAATTTTTTTTTTTTAAATAGATATTTGTAAAGGACGCAGATGAAATAGTTATTGAAATAAATTAATCTACCGATAATAACATGAAACATAAAGATGGTTAATCTTGCAAAATAATTAGCCTACCTAAATTTTTAAACGTGCAATATAAACATATTAATAATATTAACATCCGCAAAAATTTGATAAAAGGTTTGTCTCCGTGTAAAACAAAAATTAAAAACATCAGAACAATAACAATGAAAAATGTAAGTAGAGAGACATTAGTTGTTTGTGATAGATCAAACATTTTGGAAGACTACATCGTATACAGAATTCACGTCCTAATTTTGAGGCTTCTAATATAACTCGTGATTTATATTTTAAAATAGATCTCTAGGCTACATTTGAAACAACAACATACAATTGACTATGTGAGAAAACTGGTTCGCAAAGAATAAGAATAAAATGACTCTTGTGTTTGACTTTTAAAAAAAAAAATGAACGTTGTGTTTGAGACCTAAAAGACGGGCATCTAAGAGCATGTACAATGCTCACCCTTAAGGGTCTAATGTGATTTTTAAATTATTAAAACACACCCCCTCTCTTCTTTTAACTCAACTTTATACTTTTTTTTTCATCCATTTACTCAATTTTTATTAATTTTATATTTAAACACTCTCTTTTCCTTTTAAACACACTCTCTAAAAGATCCAATATTGGATTCCTCTCTCTCCAAAAGATCTAATTTTATCCAAAAAACACTCTATTTCTTTCTTTTACTCAAATTTTATATTTCAATATACCCCACAAAAACACTCTCTTTCTTCCTTTTACTCAAATTTTAATACTTTTATATTATAAGAACACTTCTTTAGACCCTTCGGTGTCACCATTGTACATGCCCTAACCGATCAAGAGCTATAGAGCTTTCTTGATATATTCCGCAAAAGATTCCTAGTCCACCATTTACTGTTCATCTTTATATCCAGTCCACCATCTACTGTTCTCTCGTTTGTTCTTCAACTGCTCATAAACAAAACAAATAGAACAAACGAAATCCATTGAACACGTAAGAAGAGAGAGAGAAGCCACACTGACAAGGATATTCCAATTGAGTTTTACTAAATATAAATCGGAGCCAACTATTGTTCGAATCAAATTGAAAGGAATGTTGGAAGGAAAAAAAAACACACTATACAGAGATTCAAAGAGAGCAATGGGAACCATATAGATATAGGTGAGAACGTGAGAATATATATAACAATAGAGTAAGATGACATGTAATTAGAAAAGAAAATAATTATTTTATTTAAAAAATAATTATGATAAACACAAAATAATAAGGATAAGCTTTTATAAATTTAAGACAATTATAAACCAGACAAATAGTTTTTTTCTTCTAAATTGAGATAGATGTTTTAACCGATTATCAAAAAAGAAAACAAATTCATATTATCTAGTAAAAATAATCATCAGTTTCTTTTCAAGGCAAACTTTTTGAATATTGTGTTCTAAAACAAAATTTGATAACATACGTAAAACCATCAAAAAAGATGTTCACAATACGGAAATTAATAGGGTAAAAAGATGCTCACAATAAGAAAATTGAGAGCAAGAGCTTCTCGCCGTTATGAGGGCTCTATTATCCCCACCTGCAAGGCTGCAACTAAGAAACATTCAAATATGTTCTTGCAACCCACGTATTGAAACAATTAAACCCAAAAGTCCTAACGCTTTACATGGATCTGCAATTAACTTGCATAGGAAGCAAGAACATGGCCATGGCCACATCTTTAGCTAAGAAAGTGTTAGACTACCGATTTTGCTTCTAGTTGATCTTTCTTCTCCAAACATGCTATTGGAAAAGAAAAAAAAGTTCGTCAAATCAACAAAACACAAATCAAAAAGGAAATAGGAAGGCAACACAAATATCGATCGATCAAGTAGCACTAAAACTTAGAAGTCGTAAGGTTTACTCGATTGAAATTTTATGATCAAAGTCACATGATCGAAAATGAATCTGCAAGAAGAGAATAAATGGATAAAGAGGCGAGACTTACGATGAAATATAAATTCAATAAAAATCACAAACTGAAAAAAGAACAATCGATGATTTACAAAAGTAAGAAAGGTATATTAGTATATATACACATATGAGTTAGGGTTTATAAATAATATATATATCCATGAAATAAAAAATTCTAAAAGAATCTATTGATTATATCTATTAGTTAAATACGTTTTACAAATTATAAAACAAATACTAAGTATATCTATTAGTTAAAGCATAATTAAAAAAAGATATAAAACAATGATATAATTTATCGAATACTTAAACCAATCAGAATAGAGTGTTCATCGAATATATCAGTTAAAAAATAAATTGAAAAGACAACATTAAAATACTTTGTAATAAAAACTTAACTTTCATTCTGGTGCATAGTTACCTCTCTAATAATATAATAGATAGCGTATTATTTTCATTATTACTGATTTTGTTTACACCATCTTGAATTGTTATTTTCATTTCTTCTATTGAATTTAAAAAAATGTAAATGTTTTGAATTATTACTACTATAGAATTTATATAAATGTAATTGCTTTGTTTTATTTTATGTTTTGTTTTATACCAATTTTGATTTGATATTATATTATGATTCTGGGTTTTATAGACATTATATTGAAATACAATAAAACTTCATTATATTGTGAGAAAGCTAGAAACATAAGTTCTTCATTTAAAACATAAGTTCAAAGTAGTAAACAAAGGCAAATGTTTGAAAATTGACAGAAACGAATACAATCTTGTCATTTGGCCAAGCCACTGTTTTTCCTACTGCATCAATTATGAATTCGATATCATAATTTGGTCTCCACACTCGTGCATCATCAACCTTGGAAACCTCTACCCATACCTTGCTAGCAATGGGACCTAACGGTATGAAATGGTCCTCTTCTGTTGGATCAATTGAAGACACACGACCAGTTGCTACAATCTTCCCATAGTTATCAATATCTAACATAATGCACTTTTGTTTAGAACCTTTGTTTCTACTACCAGTGCTGGGACTAGCACTTTGAAACCAAAAATCATAAGCACATTCATAAGAATAACATCACCGCAACTTCAACACATCCAAGACATCAAATAGATATTATCAATCTCATTTAATCATTTGACAATCCTAAATATCCAAGTTAAGTACGGTCAACCCAATCAAATTGAAAAATTAGTTGCAAAAACTTACCTAAGGTGATTTTCTGGTTGATTCATCCATTACAGGCAGATCAGGTATGTGTAACCTATCAATAGGCCATGCGATGGTCTCATTTTGTGCATCACCCATCATTGAGATTGCAGGCCTTGGTCGCCATAAATAAGCATTAGGTTTAACAACCAGCTTGACCATTACAACTGCAGCATTAGGTCCCATAGGAATATCGTTCACCAATTCTTTAGAGTCAGTTGACATCAAAATACCCTCAACAATCAATTCATTATCTCCATTCCAATAATCATAGATGTGAACTCTTCCTGCTGATGCATCCATTTGCTAATAAGCCATGCAAATATTAGAGTACAATATGTATTAGAAATAATAGTAATCTACACTATATGAATTTTATAGGAACACAAAAGCAATTGTCTTTTACCTCTAATCCGACAGTGTTGGCAGGATGAGATAATTCATTATCATCGTCCACGATTATCTTGTCAGAGGGCCAAACGATTTTACCTCCTACAACTTGACAAAGTGAGACAATGTCTGGAGTATGTCTCCAGACATATGCTTTTACGACTGATACAGACTTCACAATCACAGCGGCTGCATTAGGACCTAATGGTATTCAGCCAATCTTATATGTTGGTTCACTGGAGCAGAATTCTCCTTCACCAAAAACCACATCGTCATCTGAATACCAATCCAGAAGTTGGCACATAATCCCTCCTTTGCTAACATCGCTTAAGTCAGATTTTGAAACATGATCAATCTGTTTCTAACAATGACAACAAACAAAACAAATAAGTTGGCATCTTATTAAACATAGAAGTTTACATTGTGAAATAACATGTGTGAAAAAGCTACCTTTTCCCAGCTAAGTCACTAACCATACTCTCCAAATATACAATCTTGCTAAGTAATTATGCTTCAGTTGCTTCAAGCTTATGGACATGCGAGTCTCTAGCCTGTAAGATTGCTAACTTGGTAACAGTAGCACCTCTGCCCAACCCCTAAGTCTTCCTGGTTTGTCCTTTCCTAGTACCCGACTCACATCATATTCCCTAATTTTTCCGTGGAAGTTGAGCCAATTTCCTTATCGAGTGTCTTGATCTTTTCCTGAAATCAAAATTTAAAGACAATATTTAGAAAGTACTATTGAAATTAACTTGCAGAACAAACATTAATAAGGAGTTAGGTGATTCTTACAATAGTTTCTGCAAATTCTTCCTTGACAGGTCTACCATCAGAATGCGTATGTCCTGATACCCACACCTTCTAGTAACTTTCCTTGGATCAGAACTCTTTCTCTCTATAGTGACAGGTCTCACGGTTCAAAATCAATTGGACCAATGATAGTGAGTCAGAGAGGACATGAATATCATCTAGACCCAGAAGAGCAAGATCAGCGAGGGCCTGTTGGACCCGGATTCAGCACGGCTGATCCAGCCCGGCTCGGGATAGGCAAAACTCAGCTGGGAAGGATCAAGACTGCTCGGCCAAGGATGGAATCGAACTAGTTAGCTGAGGTGGCGAACGCGAGCTCAGACGACACATGAAGACCCAGTCAACGCGCAATTAATACCTGAGATCCACCTCGGCATTTACTTCCAGATTCTGTCATTATTACCATAATTTGTCATTTATGTAAAACCGTTACACCTTAGCTAGGAATATATAACTAGCTGAGCACACTTGTAAAAAGGACGAACACATTCTTACTTATCAATATACAAACACACTTTTCTCTCTCAATTTCGTGTACTTCTATTTTCATTGTTCTTAGCAATTTCTTAGACTTAGATCAGCTACCTTTCGACCTTACACTCTAGCTGGCCTTCTCCAGCTAGGTAAGATTGATTGTGGGTTTTAGCTCCCAAAATTTGGCGCCGTCTGTGGGGAAGATTAATTTCTTCGCCAAGAATTCTCTAAAAGTCACGTTCAAGAATCATGGTTTCATCCGGAGTATCATCGGCTCCAGTCATTCCGTCAACGGGAGCAACAAATGTAAGTTCTTCACCTTCCATTACTTTTTCAGGTGCTCTGACGACTTCATCCTCGGAAACAACTGTGCCTTCTCAGGCAATCCAAACATCCGCCGTAGGCACTGGTCAAACCAGTACCATAGAAAGTCCAGTTATAGGCGTTGAGACTCCACCTACGAGTGAAGGGAATCCTTCTGTCTCGCAGCCGGGGGTATCAACCATAACAAATGATGCAGTTCCTCTAGGAGCAGCAGGTTCCAGTGGACATATTTCGGCTCTGATGACTGAGATCCGGAACTTGCTCTCGCTAGTTATAGATCAATATTGAGCCATGACTACTCGCCAGGACAACATCGAAAGGGATGTTCAGGCGAGGATTCAGGCGCAGACTGTCCTCAGTCCCAGAGCGCGGGCTCCCTATGGAGGCAGGAGAATTGGAGCAGGTCTTCACCTCATCCCATCTCTCCGATCAAACTCTGCTGGCAACGGAACCTCCATCTATAGATTCGCAAGCTCTTCGGTGAACCCGAGGACGACTTCGAGTCCGTTATTCACCTCATCTACAATTCTGACGGTTACAGATGGAATCCCGTCAGGTGGGTCCCAGCCGAGAGGCAGCCCGACCAAGAGGATGGAGAGCACTCCATTCCCGAGGGATACCTTTATGATCAGCACGAATATGGGAATTTATCGGGCTCAGGTTACTCAACCTAGTTCGAATCCCTCAAGAAATGTTATGAAGATACAGCTGCTGAGATCCAGCAGATGAAATCAAAAGTTCATTATGCTGTCAGTGCAGCTCCCGAAATTGACCGTGTAATTGAGGAACTGAGTCAGTCCCCATTTACATCTCAAATTACAGCACCCCAGATCGGTGATATAGGTTAAATCCGATTCCCTCGCTACAATGGAAAAACAGATCCTAAAGCTTTTATGAAAAGCTTCAGGTTCGCATTTTCTAGAGTACCCATACCTACTCAGGATTTGGACGCAGCTCGCTGCCGACTCTTTGCTGAGAATCTAACAGATTCAGCTCAAGAGTGGTTTACCACGCTAGAGCCGAATTCAATAAAAAACTTCGCCCAGTTACAGGCAGCCTTCCTAAAGCAGTATTCGATCTTTATTCCGATCACTACTACGGAAGCTGGCCTGTGGGAGGTCAACCAAAAACCAGGAGAGCCATTGAGGAATTATATTGAAATTTTCAAGGCTGTGAAAGCCAGGATTGCCAATTTGCATAACCCAACCGCCCTAAGAGCTCTCTAGAGAGGTATTCAGAAGGATTCTAAATTCTTCGCGGAGCTCACAATACGAGAACCAGAATCTTTGGAAGATGCGCTTCACCGTGCATCTCGATTCATCATTCTCGAGGAATCTAGTGAGGTCCCGCAAAAGCAACCCACAGTAGCAACCTCGAGCAAACAAACTTCAAATCCGAACCCTCAGGGATTCAGGAGACCTTGGAGGAAAGGAACCCAAGAGCAAGGGCAGCACTTTAGTGCAATAGAAAGCCCATCTCGAAACAGATCTAAGTCGTACAACCCAACCAAGTGGTGTGAATTCCACCAGTTTTAGGGTCACTCGACTGACGAATGTTACGAAGTTAAAAAGCAACTTGCTGCGAAATTCGCAGAAGGGGAACTGAAAGGAATCCAGCTGGAAATTCCACCTCCGAGGAGAAACCAATCTTCATCTCAGGAGCGGGACAATCAAAGACATCCAACTGAGGACAAGAAAAAGCGAGAATACGCATCTATTGATGAACGGGAGCGAGGAGAGGTCTCGGAAGAAGAAAGATACCAACTACCTCCGAGTTCGAAGAAAAGAATCAATTTCATTCACGGAGGATCTCGACTATGTCGCAACTCCATAAATTCAATCAAGATACATCAAAGAAGGATCGATAACAAGGTGAGGGACAACCTCCCTCATAAGGGTACCGATACTCAATTTGCCTTCTGGGAAAGCGAAGCAGCCGAGCTAGACACTCCGCACGACGACACTATGTTCCTCATGCTGGATGTAGGAGGCTTCGAGCTTACTAGAATATTAGTCGATACTGGCAGCTTAGCGGAATTAATCCTCCTCAGTGTGCTGAGAAGGATGGGAATCCCTGACAGTGAAATTACAGGAGATAGGATAGTTCTTACTGGATTCTCAGGAGAAACGATCCTATCCCTTGGGACTATCAAACTACCTGTCATCGCAGCAGGAGTCCGCAAAACTGTAGAGTTCACGGTAATGGACAAGGAAGCTCCATTCAATGCTATCCTAGGGAGAACCTGGATATATTCAATGAGAGCAGTTCCTTCAACATATCATCAGTGTATCAAATTCCCTACTCCACATGGAGTCGCAACTATCACCGGAAGCAAAAAGGTATCAAGAATCTGCTACCTGGGAGGTCTCCGAATAGCTTAAAAGGCAACTTTATAGCAATTACAGCAACATGAGGAGCTCGTTGATCGACGAGCTCGGAAAAAGAGTGGACCTGGTATAAGGCCACGAAAACAGTACGTGGAAAAGGTCTCAATCAATGATGCTTACCTAGCTCAGAAGATTGGGATTGGATCCGAACTGTCCAGCGCTCAGAAAAACGAGTTGATAGCTTTCCTAAGAAGTAAACTCGACTCCTTTGCCTGGACGACATCTGACATGCCAGGAATCGATCTGGGCATTATCTCTCATGAGCTAAATATAGACCCCACACACAAACCAGTTCGCCAAAAGAGAAGAAAATTCGGGCCAGAGAAAACCGAGGCAGTCAACAACGAGGTTGCTCGACTGCTCGGTGTAGGCTTTATCAAAGAAGTAAAATATCCGGACTGGTTAGCTAATCCAGTCGTTGTAAAAAAGAAAAATGAAACCTGGCGAGTTTGTGTGGATTTTACAGATCTCAACAAAGTGTGTCCAAAGGACAACTTCCCTCTACCTCATATTGACAGGATAGTGGAAGCTACAGCTGGACACCAACTACTAAGCTTCATGGATGCATTCTCAGGATATAATCAAATCCAGATGCACCCCGAAGATCAAGAAAAAACTTCTTTCATAACAGAACGAGGAACGTACTGTTATAAAGTAATGCCCTTCGGACTAAAAAATGCAGGTGCGACCTACCAAAGGCTTATGAACAAGATGTTCGCTGAACTCTTGGGTAAGACCATGGAGGTATACATTGACGACATGCTGGTAAAAATCTTAAGAGAGGACGATCACATTGGCCACCTGGCTGACTGTTTTTCCCTGGTTAACAGGTTCGGCATGAAACTTAACCCATCAAAATGCACCTTCGGAGTAGTCTCTGGTGAATTCTTAGGTTACTTGGATAGAGGCTAACCCGAAGCAGGTAGCAGCATTTTTGGAAATGCAATCTCCCAAATCAATAAAAGAGGTTCAACGGTTGACGGGTCGAGTAGCAGCCTTAAACCGCTTTATCTCCAGGTCGACTGATAAATGTCTACCCTTCTACCAAAAGCTGAAAGGCAATAAAAAATTCATTTGGGATGACGAGTGTGAGGAGGCTCTAAGGCAGCTGAAGTCATACTTGTCAAAACCCCCAATATTGTCAAAACCCGTAGATGGAGAAATTCTCTATCTCTACGTGGCAGTTTCTGAAATAGCAGTAAGCGGAGTCCTCGTATGAGAAGACCACGCTGAGCAAAAACCAATATACTATGTAAGAAAATCCTTGCTGGATGCTGAAACGAGGTATCCTCAAATGGAAAAACTTGCCCTGGCAGTAGTGGTATCAGCTCGAAAGCTGAGACCTTATTTCCAGTCTCATTCCATAGTAGTATTAATTACTCGACAATTGCGCACAATCTTGCATAGTCCTAGTCAGTCAGGTAGACTAGCTAAATGGGCAATCGAGCTAAGCAAATAC
The DNA here is from genome assembly GCA_963576765.1 of Draba incana. NCBI lineage: Eukaryota > Viridiplantae > Streptophyta > Magnoliopsida > Brassicales > Brassicaceae > Draba > Draba incana. The sequence continues at coordinate 29,247,164 of OY755209.1, forward strand.
GACATAGAGTACAGACCCCGAACTAGTGCAAAGGCGCAAGTCCTAGCAGATTTCGTGGTAGAACTAACACCAAGCAACGAGCAGGAGGAATCCAGCTCGGGAACTTGGTCCCTATATGTAGATGGAGCCTCTTCCAAGCAAGGCTCAGGAGTAGGAATTCATCTCATTTCCCCAACTAATGAGGTAATGGAACAGTCGTTCATACTGGGATTTCCTGCCTCAAATAATGAAGTCGAGTACGAAGCTCTGATAGCAGGGCTAAGGCTCGCAAACGCATTAGGATTACGAAAGCTGAACACCTTCAGCGACTCCCAGCTAATAACAAACCAATATAATGGAGAATACGAAACCCGAGATAGCAGAATGGAAGCCTACCTGGCTCTAGTACGCAATCTCGCCGACCAACTAGACGAATTCCACCTGGCTAAGGTCTCACGTGGAGATAATACTATAGCAGATGCACTGGCAGCCCTGGCATCAACCTCAAATCCATTGGTCAGCCGGGTAATTCTAGTAGAAGGTATCGAAAAACCAAGTATTAAGCAAAAAACAGAATCCAGCGAGGAATCCACGGAGATTAATGCAATCGAAGTGGAGCAGCCTGCAGAAGAACTCGCTCTACTCAACATTAGGGATAGATCCTTTAATGAAGAGATGGCAGCACGAACAGACTGGCGAGAAGCCATTATACAATACCTCGAGGGGGGAGAGGCTCCCCCTGATATGTGGCAAGCTCACAAACTTAAAGCTCTAGCTGCAAAATATTGTATAATTGGCTCTTGACTTTACAAAAGAAGTCTAGCTGGACCATACATGTTAGGTGTTCATGGACGACAAGCTTTCGACCTCATGTTTGAAATCCACGAAGGTTCATGTGGAAGTCATTATGGGGGCAGATCACTCGCCTTGAGAGTAAAAAGACAAGGTTATTTCTGGCCTATCATGATGGCTGATTGCGAATCATACTCGAAGAAGTGTGATAAGTGTCAGCGCCATGCTCCTGTTTTATATACCCCAGCTGAAAATGTTTCACCCATTATGTCACCTTACCCATTTATGAGATGGTCAATGGACGTAGTGGAACCACTAGTACCTTCTGGTAGAAAAAACTTTCACTTCCTGCTCGTTTTCACTGATTATTTCACAAAGTGGATCGAGGCAGAAGCCTTTCATGCAATTACTGCCATGCATGTAGAAGAATTTGTGTGGCGCAATATTGTGTGCCGACATGGAATTCCATATGAGATAGTCACAGACAATGGATCACAATTCATTTCTAATAATTTCCTTGCCTTCTGCGAAGATAAAGGGATCCGACTAACTACCTCGACCCCGCGCTACCCCCAGGGTAACAGGCAAGCTGAGGCAGCGAACAAACTAGTTCTAAACAACCTCAAAAAACGGTAGGACTCAAGAAAGAAAAGGTGGGCAGACGAGCTCCCAGGTGTATTGTGAGCTTGTTGAACCACACCTCGGAAATCATCATCTGAAACACCCTTCTCGCTAGCATATGGGATAGAGGTTGTAATACCAGCCGAGGTCTCAACTCCCAGCTTGAGAAGAGAAGTCTTAACAGTCAACGAAGAACTCAATAATGGAATGCTCTTAGATGAGCTAGACATAATCGACGAACGAAGAGACATAGTCTTGATCCGAATGCAGAACTATCAGCAAGAGGTAGCTCGATACTATAACTCTAAAGTCAGACTACGACGATTCAAAGAGGGCGACCCGGTTCTAAGGAATGTCTTTGAAAACACCAATGAACCAGGTGCCGGAAAGCTTGGAACCAGCTGGGAGGGTCCGTATAAGATTTCCCAGGTGGTGAAGAGCGGAGTCTACAAACTAATCAATGTTCATACTAGCGAGCCCGCAAGGAACTCCTGGAATGCTATGAATCTCAAAAAGTACTATCACTAGAAACACATATGTACAAAACGAACTACGAACTGGTTTGATCCCTACTCAGGGTACGTAGGCAACCTCACTTGAGGTGAAGCTATTTATCAATAAAAAATCATTCTTTTGGGGCTTGATTGAGCAGTCCTGAAAGATCTGATTTCCCGAACAACCATCGTGCTTGAAGAGCTTGTTGGGTTCAAAGGCCAAGACCTCTACGGGAGAGCAACCTTTCCAACATGTCTCGATTTCAGCGTCTTTAAACCGTTGAAATCACAACCTCCCGCCTCTTAAAACGGCACCGACCTTACATATTCAAATCTTTTGGTCAGCACCCACGGTCTCTAAATGGCCTGGGAGCATGGTCTCTGAAACGGCTGGAGCATTGGCAAAGGGATTGCCTCTGTTCGAATCAACCATCCAATCAAAATAAACTCTATCACCTAAAGTCTTTCAAAACCAACCAAGCTGGGTTATTATGATAACTCAGCTTGGGTAGACACAACTTCTACATACAAGTCTTTTAAACTAACCGAGTTGGGTAGCAAGGGCTTACCAAGCTCGGGTAGACACATTAAAGCAATCTACGACCAAGTCTTTTAAACTAACTGAGCTGAACAGCGAAACCTGTTAAGCTCGGGTAGACACATTAACACCAACTAAGTCTTTTAAACTAACTAAGCTGAACAGCGAAACCTGTCAAGCTCGGGTAGACACATTAACATCGACTAAGTCTTTTAAACTAACTGAGCTGAACAGCGAAACCTGTCAAGCTCGGGTAGACACATTAACACCAACAAAGTATTTTAAATTAACCGAGTTAGGCAGCAATGGTCTGCCGAGCTCGGGTAGACACATTAAATATCATTACAAAGTCTTTTTAACCGAGTTAAGCAGCAATGGTCTGTCGAGCTCAGGTAGACACGTTAAACATCATTAAAGAGTCTTTTCAACTAACCAAGTTGGGCAACAAAGTTTGTCGTGCTCGGGTATACATATTAGAACAATATACATATAAGTCTTTAAACAAACCAACCTAGACATCGAAGATCGTCGAGCTCGGGCAGATATGTCTTTTAAAAAAACCGAGCTGGGTTGCCTTGCAGATATATCTTTTAAAAAAACCGAGCAAGGTTGCTAAGGAAACCCAGCTCAGGTAGACGTGCAAACACTCTTTTCTGGAATGTTTAGGCAAAATTATTCTAAGGAAAGCAGAAACAAAGCAAACCAAGTATAGCTTTATAAAAAGAGAAGGCAAAGCAAAGGTTTAAAAGCCTCCTCAGGCTGAAACAATAAAAGCCCACCTGGGCACCAAGTCCTATAAATTCCCCTCGGGCTGCAAATTATTCCTCTAAAAAAAAGGAAGAAAGGGGAAAACAAAATTTCTGAATCTACTCCTCAGACAAATCCACGACTTCTTTAGGGAACTGTGGCGTGCTCGGAGGAGTCTTAGATTTCAGCTCATTGGCAGCAGCCAGTCGGGCTAACATAACGAGCCTCTCGGCTTCAGCTGACTTCTTCTCCATCTCGAAGATTTCAACACTCTTCTCGAGAATACCATCGATTAGTTGGATGTTTGAGTCATACTCTTCCACCCGAGTTTCAACATCCAAAGCATTCCTCTTACCAACCACCTCTTCCTTGAGTTGCTGAAGAACCTACTTGTAGTGTTTAGATATCTCCTTATGAGCTGCCTTCTCAGCTCTCTTTGCCACATGCTTCAACTTATCCATGCTGACCTTCACATTTATCTTCAGCGCATCGAGTTCAGCTCGAAGTGTAGCAACCTCATCAATAGTAGAATGGAGTCGTTCCTCTGCAACTTTAGTACGTTCTTCGTAGATCTGCTGAGAGATCTTGCGCTCGTCACTGATTTTATCAGCAAGTATGATCTGAGGCTTCAAGGTATCAGCAAGGGACTGCTAACCTGAAGCCTTGGACTCTAACTAACTGATCAAGCCTTCTTTCTCCTCAGCGCAAGATTCCAGGAGGGCCACATCCGCTAGGACCTCGGCACCCTTCGCGACCTGTTCCCGCAGATCGTCACGTTCAGCCGTCAGCTCGCGAATAACGCGAGTAGCTCGAGCAACCTCCTCAGGAGGTGTAACGGCTCGAGCATCCTATTCAAAGGAATACACCAGCTCGTTCACAGCTAGCAAAACCTAAAGAAATAAAGAGATTTCTTAAGCAGACAGAAAATTTTCTAAGGAAACAAACCGAGAAAGAAGGGATACCTGTCCCATCGCACTGGTGAACTTCATATACCCATCAGGCTTCCTCATATTCTTGATCAAAGGAATCGACCAAGAGGGAGGCTTTATACGCCTGAAGAGAGTAGCGAGCTGGGAGCTATTTTCAGCAAGCGGCTCCGAGCCTTCGTAGACAAAGTGAAAGGAGTTAGCAGGATGATCGCTAAGACCAGATCCTTTGGCTCCATCACCTCCACTCCTATCACGAGGACGCTTGGGCCGAGGTACCTCAGATCCAAGTGGATTCTGCCAAAGCATCCGACCCTCAGAACGACGGGAATCGTCAGATCGGGAGTCTCGCTTGGGACTTTCTCCCTTGTCCATTTGAAAATCTTTTTCGCGCGGCAATAGCCCGCACGATCCTCTTTCACGGCACCGGTTTGGCGAGATTCATCAAAACGGCATGTGCTCTCCAAACTTCTCGGAGGTTTGAAGACACCATCGATAGTCTTGGTCAACTCCCCTTGATGACGCAACCGCGCACGCTCCCTATACGACAAACGTTCATTCTTCCTAACAACCATCCTGTCGAAACAAGCCAAAAAGTAATGAAACGTAAGGGAAAAGACAAAAGCGACAGGTAGAAAACGAAATAGCAAATGCAAAGGGAGGAGCCTTACCTCAGTAATTGGAAATGAGTACAATGCATGAGGGCAAGTGTCATCTTTATATGGTCAGTTTGATTGCAAAAGTAGAATCAAAAAGATCGCCCCTTAATGACCGTATAAAAGGTAATTGAGGAAATCAAGGAGTTTTCCTCCAAAGATTAAGTTATAATCCGAGAATCCGCACACTACCTGACACGTCAGCCAGCGTGCTGGGGGCAACTGTTGGACCTGGATTCAGCACGGCTGATCCAGCCCGGCTCGGGATAGGCAAAGACTCAGCTGGGAAGGATCAAGACTGCTCGGCCAAGGATGGAATCGAATTAAGTAGCCGAGGTGGCGAACGTGAGCTCAGACAACGCATGAAGACCCAGTCAACGCGCATTTAATACCTGAGATCTAGCTCGACATTTACTTCCAGATTCTGTCATTATTACCATAATTTTTCATTTATGTAAAACCGTTACAGCTCATCTAGGAATATATAACTAGCTGAGCACACTTGTAAAAAGGACAAACACATTCTTACTTATCAATATACAAACACACTTTTCTCTCTCAATTTCGTGTACTTCTATTTTCATTGTTCTTAGCAATTTCTTAGACTTAGATCAGCTACCTTTCAACCTTACACTGTAGTTGGCCTTCTCCAGCTAGGTAAGATTGATTGTGGGTTTTAGCTCCCACAGGGCCTCAGCCACTGCCCATGCTTCCGCTGCCAAAGGAGATGGAATGTGCGTCTTGGTAGCTTACTCTTATCAATAGAATAGAAGGGTGATCTAATAGACCAACCCATACCCCCACTTAATGAAGCTTCATGCCATGCAGCGTCCACATGAAAAGTGTATCTCTTTGTGATGCTCGGAAGGTGCAAACGATTAGCCGAGTTAACTGGGGTTCAAATATACGGTTGGCGCTGAGCCGCTGTCCATGCTTTGCAATCCCCTATAGCCTTAGCTATAACCTCCGACACTGAGTAAGCTCTATCTTCAAAGATAAGCTGATTCCTCGCGGTCCATATGTTCAAGAAATCCAGGAGAAGAGGGGTAACTCGCTAATTCCTGTGGGGAGGAGATTGACAAGTCGAGATCGATTCTCAGTGAATACTAATGGCGTATTTCCTTGGAAGAGAAGATGGGTTCCCGAACACGGGGAGTTTTCCCAGACTTGTTATGCAAACTCGTAGTCTCTTAGCGCGTGGGTCATCGATTACGGTAGACCACAACGCGGACAGGATGGGTTATTTATTACACCTCGCCATGCCAAGTTAATATTAACTGGCAAAGAACTACGTGATAACCGCCAGAGGAAAAAACGAATATTTGGAAGTGTTTTCAATCGCCAGATCTTCTTTTTCTAGTTAAACTCCAAGTCCGCTGCCGGAATAGGTTGGGTAGAGAGGATGCCCTACCCGGATCGGGTCGAGTATCTGCCATGTTTTAGGGGGAGCCAAACTGGGATGTCCACCTTATTTGCTGGCCTTGAAGGGAGAAGACGAATATGCTCCTCATGTTGGGGGATTATTTGTCGGATCGCTTCCCAATCCCATGCATTAGAAGATGGATCTTTCAAGTCCACCACAACCGCAGTCGATGAGTCAGCCAAAGCTGGGCCCATCGGTTTTAGAGGGATAGATATGGGTCTTCCCATAGCTTTATGTCTTTTCCATTTCCAACTCTCCCACCCAATCCCAAGTTTAGTACATCTCTCCCTGCGAGAATGCCCTGCCATCCATGGGATGCAGATGAAGTGGGAGAGACTTCCATGAATCTGGAGTGCTTACAATATTTCCCCAACAAGACTATAGAGAATAGAGCATTCAGGTTTCTCATGATCCGCCAACCCAGCTTTACCAGGAGAGCTTTATTAAAGGTTTCGAAATCTTGAAAACTTAAGCCTCCCGCATTGATTGGTCTAGTAAGCCTCTTCCAAGATACCCAACTCATTCTACGTACGTCAGGTTTGTCATCCCACCAGAACCGAGTGAGGAGTTTTTGGAGCTGTTTGCAGATGGAGATAGGGAGCAGGAAGCAAGTCATGGAATATGTTGGCATGGAGGAGAGTACTGATTTGAGTAGGATCTGCTTCCCAGCTGGGGAAAGTCTTCGGGATGAATAGCTATGGGATCTCTATCGTACTCTGTCGACAATAGCAGCAAAGATATCCTTTTTCTTCTTGTTGAAGTCCTCTTCTATCCCTAGGTATTTACCTGTTCCGCCCTCATTTTGGATGTTAAGCTTTTCTTTAACCAGGTAGCGATGAGTAGCTGGTGTTTTTGCTGAGAAGGTGATGGAGGACTTCGCAAGGTTGATACATTGGCCAGAAGCTCTCTCATACTGAGATAAGATTTTCGACAAAGCGGTACAAGAATCAACATCTGATTTACTGAAGAACATGGTATCGTCAGCAAACAGGAGGTGATTCACTCTTGGTCTTGCTAAGGAAACTCATATTCCTGGGAAGCGGTCTATTTCCTAGGCTTGATGACATAGGCCCGACATGACTTCTGTGCACATGATGAATATATATGGTGACAAAGGGTCACCTTGTCTAAGACCACGAGACGGAGTGACACAGCCTTGAGCTGCTCAATTGAATAGAAACGAGTAGGAGACTGTGGTTACGCAAGCCATGATCCACTCAATCCATACGTGATGGAAACCTAGACGAAATAGGACATCTTTGAGGAAATCCCATTCGATGTGGTCATACGCCTTACTCATGTCTGTTTTGACAGCCATTGATCCATATTTCCTTGCTTTCAACTTTCGGAGGTAGTGTAGGGTCTCATTCGTAATTAGAAAATTATCTGTGATAGCTCTACCCGGAACAAAAGCTGACTGCCTTTCCGAGATTATATTAGGGAGAATGGACTGAAGCCTCTTGGTGATGATCTTAGCTACAATCTTCTAATACACATTGCACAAGGCAATAGGAAGATAGTCAGAGACTTTGTGAGGGAACTTTATATTAGATTATGTCTTTATTATTTGTCATTAATGTAAAAACCGTTACACCCAGCTAAGTATATAAACACTAGCTGGGCATACTTGTAAAGGACAACATGTTCATACTTGAAAATATACGAATAAACACACTTTTATTACATCTCAACTTCGACTCTTTGATCCGATAGTTCTTAGCTTATTTTTTAACTCAACCTTACATTCTAGCTGGCTTTCTCTAGCTAGGTAAGTTGATTGTGAGTTTTAGCGCTCACAACCACCTCAGTTTTGTTTGATCCAAATTTCCTTCTCTTTTGTAGAACCGGCTTAAATGTGGGGTCCACGTTCAGTTCATGAGAAATTATATCCAGGTCGATCCATGGCATATCAGATGTTGTCCAGGCGAAGGAACTGAGGTTATCTTTCAAAAAAGTTACCAGCTCGTCCTTCTGTGCCCTTGATAGCTCGTATCCAATTCCGACTTTCTGAGCTGGATAGGCATCACTGATTGCTACCTTCTCCACGTATTCTATTTGTGGCCTTATCCTATGTCCACTCTTTTTTTTGTGCTTGGCGATCAGCAAGCTCTGCAGTAATTTATTTAAGGTCGTCCTTTTAGCTACACAGAAACCTCCCAGGTAGCATATTCTTGATACCTTTTGGCTTCCATTAATAGTTGTGACTCCATGTGGAGTGGGAAACTTGATGCACTGGTGGTACGTTGAAGGTACTGCCCTCATTGAATGTATCAAGATCCTACCTAGGATAGCATTGAATGGAGTTTCCTTGTCCATCACCGTGAATTCTATAGTTTCCCTCACTCCTTCTGCTATATTCCAAGAGACAAAATCGTTTCCCTTGAGAATCCTGTGAGAACTATTTTGTCACCTCCAATCTCGTTGTCAGGGATTCCCAACCTTCTCAGCACGTTGAGGACGATCAATTACAATGAGTTGCCTGTGTTGACTAGTATATTAGTTAACTCGAAGCAACCCACATCAAGCATGACGAATAATGCATCGTCATGAGGAATATCTAGCTCGGCTGTTTCACTTTCCCAAAAAGAGAGCTGGGTATCAACACCTTTGAAGGGGAGATTCTCTTTCATCTCGGTGTCAACCCTTCTCTGATGCTTCTTTATTGAATTCACCGAGTTGCGACATAGCCGCGAGCCCACATGAATGAAGTTAATTCTTTTCTTCAAGCTGGGAAGAGGCAAGTCCCTTTCTTCCTCTGAAACTTCACCTCACTCATGATCATCGACAGACGCATACTCTCGCTTTCTTCTTTCCTCAGCTGGATATTTTGGATTATCCTCTTCCTGGGATGAAGTCTGAAACTTTTCGGGAGGTGGAACTTCCCGCTGGACTCCTCTTAGTTCCCATGATGCGAATTTTCAAGCAAGTTGTTTTTTCACCTTATAGCATTCATCAGTCGAGTTTCCCTTAAACGTATGGAATTCGCACCACTTAGTCGGGTCATACGACTTGGACCTATTCTGAGGTGGACTTTCTACTTCACCGAAGTGCTGTCCTTGCTCTTGAAATCCATTCTTCCCATGTTTCCTAATTCCCTGGTGTGGGAGTTAAAACCCACAATCAATCTTACCTAGCTGGAGAAGGCCAACTAGAGTGTAAGGTCGAAAGGTAGCTGATCTAAGTCTAAGAAATTGCTAAGAACGATGAAAATAGAAGTACACGAAATTGAGAGAGAAAAATGTGTTTGTATATTGATAAGTAAGAATGTGTTCGTCCTTTTTACAAGTGTGCTCAGCTAGTTATATATTCTTAGCTGAGCCGTAACGGTTTTACATAAATGACAAATTATGGTAATAATGACAGAATTTGGAAGTAAATGCTGAGCTGGATCTCAGGTATTAAATGCGAGTTGACTGGGTCTTTATGCGTCGTCTGAGCTCGCGTTCGCCACCTCGGCTACTTGTTACGATTTCATCCTTGGCTGAGCAGTCTTGATCCTTCCCAGCTAAGTTTTTACCTATTCCGAGCTATGATGGATCATCCGTGCTGAATCCGGGTCCAACAGTTGTCCCCCAGCAGGCTGGCTAACGTGTCAGCTAGTGTTCAGATCCCTTTTACTCGGGATTTGATTTTCCGCTTCGGTACGTGGAAGTTTAGCTAACCATAAATGTAGACCACTCGCCTTTCGTGACTGTTCATTTCCCTTTTGCTTTCTCGAGGTGTTCCTTTAAAGGCCAGGATTTTCATCTTCTGCATTTTTTTACTTTTACAGATCTAAATCCTTTCACTTCTCGATACTCTCTATCTTTCTCCTATCATGTCTCCTGTTTCCGATTACAACGAGGCTCATGAACCTAGTGCGGTGGTTACTGCCGCTTCGTCTGAGGTTCCTATAAATGCCTTTGGTCCTCACCGTCCGAGCACCATCATGGCCTCGGAGTTGGATGAAATTGCAAAGCTTAACGACTTTCCCCGTTCTGACCTTTAGGTCCCTGGGGTGGATGATTCTCTGGAGCATCCTCCTGCCGGTTTTGCCTGTGTTTACGCCGCCAAATTTATCAGATGCGGCCTCCTCCTCCCCATCCCTAAAATGATCCTGAACATCTTACTTCAGGTTGGGCTTGCTCCAGTTCAGGTCATGCCCGGGTCAATCCGGAACCTGGTCGCAATTTGGGTACGATCAAAGGAATCAGAGGTCTATTTTGGTCATGAAGAGTTTCACAAACTCTTCAACGTGAAATCGAATGCCACCAATCGCCTTGGAACGTATTATTTGCCGGCGAAGGTGGGCCGGTCCGTTTTCAAGTTTGACGTTAAGGATGATCTCTGGTGCGAGAAGTGGTTTTTCGTCCGGATCTCGGAGAAATCTGCAGGTGACTCTGTGATGCTCCGTGAATGGAGTCAATTTTCAGGTACTGTATAGTATATTTTCTTCTTATCTTTTATGTGTTCTTTCCTTTCGTCTCAATCATTTGCTTATTTTGCAGAGACTAAAGACAAAGGGAAAGTGCCGGAGGACGGTGCCAACCAGCTGATCCTTGCTCTGAAAGGGATAGATTCTTCTTGGAAAAGCTTTGATTTTTCAAGGATTAAGAGAGCCGCGATGCTTCCTGAAGTGACAGCACCCCCTCCTAACCCAGTAGGTATTTCTCTTTCCTTCTTTTGACTTATGTGGATGTGCATCTCTTAGTAGTCTTTCGCTTACAGCTTCACTCATAACTTCCCTTGAGGATTCCTCCACTTGGAGGAAAAGAAAGCGGATCCCATATCGGGAAAAAGTAAGAGAAGGTTTGGTCACCGTGGCCGTTGCTGACTCGCCGCCGGAGGCTGGCAAGGCTCCTCGTGACGAAAGGAAGAAGGAGGCACAATCTTCTGCTCAAGGTTCTGAGTCTCCGGATAGAACCCCAAGTCCGAAGAGACCTCGATCGGGTTCCCCAGCTGGGAGGAGTGTCGCTGGATCTCTAACCCCTACTGCTGGCTCATTGTTGGACAACAGTGCTAGACTTGCTATCTCTTTTAGCAAGATTAGAGCCCCAAGCTGCCAGCTTCCTCCAATTGCTGTTCTGAGGAAATCCTCTTTGTACATTGATCTATATGGAGGGATAGGGAAGGTGAAATCTTCCCAACTATTCTTAAGGCTTTTTCCCTTGCATTGTTTAAAGTGTTTTTTTTTACGTTAGGTCATTGGATCCGTTAATGAGCTGGCGGGCGCGTATGAGGAGCAGCTGAGCTCTCTTTGGGCTGCTGATGTTCAGACTGCCAATCTTGAAGTAGAGAAGCTAAAGGAGCAGGTTACTGGCTTGGAGAAGTACGTTAGTGATGCTAACTCCAAGGTCGATGTCCTTACCCGTGCTCTTTCCGAAGCTGAAAAGGCCCGCTATCAACTTCAAGCAAAGGTGGACCAATTTCCAGAGCGGCAAGGTGAGGCAGTTAAGTTGGCAGAGAAAGCGGCCAAGAAAGAGATGAGAGAGCAGATTGAGGTCATTCTTACTCAAGTGGTTGATCGTTTTGACGACAAGGAGAAGGAGAAAGAAGCTGAGACCGACATGCTGGAATGCCCAGCCAACCTGCAGCTTTTGGACGACATCATCAATGGGGTGATAGTTGATCCTCGTGTCGAGATGGATCGTGCTAAAAACAATCTAGTGGAGCTAGAAAGAGCGTACGAGAGGGCTAGGGTGGCTGAGTTTGTCCCAAGTCAGCTTAGTCTGCCTTTCTCTATCGTGTGTTCACTTGACCGGGTTGCCCCTGCTGACACGTCTCCCTTTCTCTCTTAAGTATCTATAGTGCCCGTGTGGGATTTTAAGTTCAAACATTGGGTCTGTTTAGACCTCTCTTTTTTTGTGTGGCTTGAGGAGGCCTTTAAACCGGAACATGGAACCCATGAGGGTTTGTTATTTGTAATGGTCTGAGAAGGTCTTTAGATCTTAACTCCCTTCTTCTTCTTTTTTTAAAGGTTATATTCGGTTTGATTTCTTTCTGCTTTCCTTAGAACAATTTCGCTTGAATATTCCAGAAAAGAGTGTTTGCACGTCAACCCGAGTTGGGTTGCCTTAGCAACCTTGCTCGGTTTGTTTAAAAGAAATGTTTCCCTGAGCACGACGATCTTCGATGTCTAGCTCAGTTATACCTTGGGAAGTTTCTTTAGATATGTATACCTGAGCCGAGCTATATTAATAACCCATCTCAGCCGACTAAAAGACTTGTTTGAATAACGTGTCTACCCAAGCGAGGCAAACTCTTGCTGCCTAACTTGGTTTGTTTAAAAGACTTATATGTATATTGCTCTAATATGTCTACCCGAGCTCGACTAGCTTCGTTGCCCAACTTGGTTAGTTTAAAAGACTCTTTAATGATGTTTAATGTGTCTACCTGAGCTTGACAGGTTTTGTTGTTCAGCTCAGTTATTTTAAAAGACTTAATCGTAGATTGCTTTAATATGTCTACCCGAGCTTGGTAAGCCCTTGCTACCCAACTCGGTTAGTTTAAAAGACTTGTATGTAGAAGTTGTGTCTACCCGAGCTGAGTTATCATAATAACCCAGCTTGGTTGGTTAAAAGACTTTAGGTGATAGAGTTTGTTTTGATTGGATGATTGATTCGAACAAAGACAATCCATTTGCCAATGTTCCTGCCGTTTCAGAGACCATGCTCCCAGGCCATTTAGAGACCATGGGTGCTGACCAAACGATTTGAAGACGTAAGGTCGGTGCCATTTTAAGAGGCGGGAAGTTGTGATTTCAACGGTTTAAAGACGCTGAAATCGTGACATGTTGGAAAGGTTGCTCTCCCGTAGAGGTCTTGGCCTTTGAACCCAACAAGCTCTTCAAGCACGATGGCTGTTTGGGAAATCAGATCTTTTAGGACTACTCAATCAAGCCCCAAAAGAATGATTTTTTATTGATAAATAGCTGCACCTCAAGTGAGGTTGCCTACGTACCCTGAGTAGGGATCAAGCCAGTTCGTAGTTCGTTTTGTACATATGTGTTTCTAGTGATAGTTGATATATTAGTATTTTGGTCTCTTTTACGTATTGCTTCTTTAGTCTTTTTGGTTCTTTCTAGTTCCTTTTTGTGTCTTTTCAGGTTCTAGGAGGCCTTCAAGCATGGATTGGAGTCAGTGGCGGTCATTGGAGCTAAATGGACGAATCTGGAGAAAAGATAGCGTTTTTCAAAACCGAGCACCTGCTCGGTTTGAAGTGAGCACCTGCTCACTAAAGGTCCGAAGCTCCAAAAGCTCCCTGGAATCGGGACCGACCAGTCCCATTACCAGACCGACCGGTCCCATTGCCAGACCCGATTTTGCCCTAATTTTAGTATAAATAAGAGGCAGCCACCTCTTAAAAGGGGAGTCCTGAAACATTTCTTTTGAGAGAGTTTTCTTTTGACGTTTCTTTAGAGACCTTTTTGGAGATTTTTATCCATTCTCATTCCTTGGATTTGCTTCTAACATTTGGAGAATCATTCCACAACATCTATTGAGAAGAATTCTAAATCCCTTATCCCTTTTATTATCATTATGAATTCTCTCTCGTTGATTGCTGCGTTTTTATTCTCCATGCTTGAGTAGTCCATTAGCTAGGTTAGGGAATTTCAATGGTGAATTAAGATTATAGTGACTGAGCCAAATAGGAATGTTATCATTTGTCTTCATCAATTGGGATTCGTATTGCATAGACTATTTTGATCACCTAGTCTATGAATTCAAGTTAAACTTATTCACGATAGTGCTCTAGGTTGCTAGATAAACTATTGGTGGGCAATTGGTGTGTAACCAACGACAGTTGATTGTTACCATCAATTGTGAACAAATTGAACCAATTCATTATTGCTTGTCTTCATCGCTGAATCCAAACGACAGTTTAGGCATTTAGGGTGTTAGATAAAGATATTGATGCATCACGACAGTGGGGCAATATTACATTTATGTTCGAGTTCTAGGCTGCGCTTAATTGAATCCTAAATAGATTGCTCAGTCCTTAATCCGAATTCACCGGCGAATGACCTTAATCTAGTGCTTTTCTTTATTGAATTTACATCGTTTGATTATTTGTTGTTGCTTGTTACGAAAATCAAAACCCATATTTTATCTTAGCTTTAAATCAAAATCTATAGTTTCATAGTGTAACCTTGGTCTCTGTGGATTCGATACCTTTTATACTACTGCGATTGTCTGTGCACTTGCAGTTTTATTTGGGTTAAAACCTCTGACATCAAGTTTTTGGCGCCGTTGCCGGGGACCAATTGCGTTGCCTTTGAGATTTGATTTTATTTATAGTCTAAGAATTTTGCTAATTTTATTTTTTGTTTTCTTTTGCGTGTGTTTCAGGTGTCTAACTTAGCCGACATGGGCGACGAAACCGATGACCGAGCTGCAAACGGTTATGTAGCCGCTGCTATTCAGAGGCTTGAGCAACAAGTAGCTCAAATGCAACAGCATGCGCGTGAGCAGCATCGCACCATTGGGGATATGGACAATCCCCATGCTTTTTACCGGAACCGAGCTGCTATAGTCCCCCCTCCTGTTGACCGGAATGATTATGAGATCAAACCGCAGTTGATATCGCTTGTTAAGCTGCACTTGTTCCATGGACTTCCTGCTGAAATTCCGTTGGACCATATAGAGAACTTCGAGGAGATTTGCTCCACGGCGAGCTCTAATGGGATGAACCCGGATTCCCTGAAGTGCAAGCTTTTCCCTTTCTCACTCGCGGACAAAGCTTCCCGTTGGCTCAAGTCGCTACCAGCTGGATCCATCACGACCTGGCCGCAATGTAGAGCAGCGTTCTTGGACCACTTCTACACCAAAACCATGACCGCGAGTCTAAGGAACAAGATCTCCACGTTTCAGCAACATTCAGGAGAGTCCTTTTGTGAGGCATGGGAACGGTTCAAGGAGTACAAGAGGGAATGTCCACACCATGGGTTTACCGATGAAAATTTGATGGGTATCTTCTACGATGGTGTTGATCGTGATCATAGGAACACTTTGAATGCTGCGAGTAATGGTAATTTTATGACCAAGACCAAGGAAGGAGCATATCAATTGATAGAGAACTTGGCTGCAAGTTCCAGGAGTCGATGCCACGACTATAATGAGCATGTACATGTCAGCAGTGTTGAGTCACAGAAGATTGATGAGCTGACAGCGAAAGTGAACATGTTGTTGATGAGCTGACAGCGAAAGTGAACATGTTGTGAGAACAAAGAAAATGAGCAATATGTTGAGGTGAACTATGTGGGTGAAGACTATGTGCAGAATCAAAGCTTTCAAGCTCATGCATCTAACTCTCAAGACGAACTGAAGTCCCTTATGCAGTTGGCTTTACTCAGCCAGCAGAAATCTGCTAATGAGATCAGTGTCAAGGTGGGCAGCATGTACAATGATCTCAACAGTAAGTTTGAAGCTATTTGCAATCATGTGAAGAAGCTTGAGATTCAGGTCGCTCAAACCGCCGAGGCAGTCAAGAGTCCACAAGGAGTGCTGCCAGGTAAACCAGTTGCGAGCCCTAGAGAGTTTGTGAACACCATCATGCTGGGAAGTGGAAGAACTCTTCCACCGATTGTGGGGACAGCGGCTGAAAACTGCCCGGAAAAGTCTGTCGAGCACCTGCTCGCAAGGCATCGAGCACCTGCTCCAAGAGAGAAAAAGGATGAAGAGGTTGCTGGACCATCTTCTATAGTGCTTCAGCCGAATAAGCTTGTTGGTAAGGTTCAGTCGCATGTCTACAAACCCCCAGTCCCTTACCCAGTTCCACCTAGAGATCAGAGAGAGAATCGAGAGGAGATCAAGGCAATCTTTGCACAAGCAAGGAGTACACCACCACCATTGAGGGTATTACCTAAGCTAGAGGATCCAGGGAAGTTTGTTGTTCCATGTTCCATATTTGGAATTGATTTTGAAGATTCTCTATGTGATTCTAGATCTAGTGTTAACCTCATGTCAAGGGATATTGCGAAATCATTGGGTATTGTTGATATGCAAACTTCTCAGATGTCTATCAGATTTACGGATGCCTCAGTAAGAACTTCACAAGGGATAATTGAGAATTTGGATATCCAAATTGGGGATTGCTTGATCCCGACTGATTTTCAGGTTGTGGATATGAACAATGGTTCATACATGCCCTTGATTCTGGGGAGACCTTTCCTTGCGACAGCGGGTGCAGTTGTTGACTTACCAAACGGAAGGATAGTTTTCTCTAACATCGACAAGCGGATTTCTTACAACGCCATTTCAGCCAATGGTGGCAGCAAACATGGCTCTTGTGTTGCCATAGACGATGTAACAGGGAAGGTAAGCGTCTTGCCAGCTGCAGCACTTTGCCATAAGAATGAGTGTAATGAAGTCTTGGATGGAAACACTCGTTCTTATGAAAGGAAGCCTAAGAAAGTTAACAAGCGGGACAAAGCAAAGCGTGAGAAGGGTATTACAAGTTCGCATATAACCTTGACACCACAGAGGTGCGTTGGAGACACAATCGAGTATAAGCTGAAGAGCAAGGGTATGTCTAGGCCTTTCTCTATGGTCAAAGCTATCATTACTCCGGAGTTTAATGAGAAAGGTCAAGCAGCTATGGATAGTATGCTAAGCAAGGTTCTGAAACTAAATATAAGCGATCAAAGAGCAAATCGACCACATCTCAACCCACCTCCACCGAGCCCTGATCCGGACAAGAAAGTTTATAATCCTCACATGGATTCTCCTTGAGCCTAGATGGTCTACAAAGTCGAGCTAACGACTTTAAACAAGCGCTTGATGGGAGGCAACCCATCGGTAAGATTTTTTGTACATAATTTAGTTTTAAATTCCTTTTATCACTAACATTTTACTTGTGTTTTCAGTATTTGAATTCTAAAAAAATGGTGAAGGAATCTCTTTTGAGCACCTGCTCAGTTTCGGAAAAAGCCCGGATTAAGTCTCTGGAAATGAGACCGGTCGATCCCATAGAGAGACCGGTCGATCCAGAGCAGTCAAGAGACTCGGCCAAGTCTCTGGAAATGAGACCGGTCGATCCCCCAGGACGACCGGTCGATCCAGAGCAGACGATGGACCGATCGTTCCGAATGCCGGACCGACCGTTCTCACGCGCGGATCAACACACGATAAGTCTCTGGAAATGAGACCGACCGATCCAGTATCAGGACCGAGCAACCAATCCGACTTTCCTTTTCCCTTTAAAAAAAAAAAAAAAAAAAAAAAAAACCCTTTAAAACCTAAATTTTTTTACTAACTTCTTACCCCTTTCTTTTTGCAGACCCGCCTCCCACCTCTTTTCTACTCATCACGATCGAGCTCCCCTCTATCACCAATCTCCATCAAACTTCATCTCCATCAAGCTCCAAGCTTCCACTCGGTGATATCTCTTTCACCCTCTACCATCATTGTTTTATCCATTTTTGTTTCTGTTTCTGTTTTTTTCTTGTGTCGTCAATCTCTTGAACTTTTTCACACCGGAGACGGTGTGATTTAAGTCCGGGGGAGCGGTTTATTATCTGTTTTATTTGGTTTTTATTGAGTCTGTTTTTGAATTTTATCGAGTTTTGGGAATTAGGATCTTGATCTATTGGAATTATGTTTGGACTAGGGATTACTTGCATGACTTGTTTGGCTAAAGCTCTGTATATGAAAGGTTATGGGTGGATAAATTTTTACCCAAAGCCCATATTCATCGAGAATTAGGTGGATCCAATATCGTCTCAAGTCATTATTTGGTTAATCTTGACTTTTAATTTCTTTTTCAAGGGTTTGATGTTCATTGGGCAAGAGTTCTTTCGAACCGTATGAGACACCGCAACTCTCCACCACGTAAGCTCTTTACTCTCTAACTCTCCTCTCCTCTATCAAAGCAACATGTCCAAGTGGCCCAAGGGACTACGCGATTAAGCCCGTGTATCTTTTGGGACTCGCGGAAGGCATGTTGTAAGGGAAACTAAAAGATTCGGAGTGAACCAGGGGATGATGCGTAAACTCGTATCTCCTTTGCGACCTCATTTCGAATCGTCCCATAAAAAATACATAAAAAAAATAATAATAAAAAAAATAAATAAATAAAAAAAAAAAAGGGGAAACTGCAAGTTTCGAGGTGAGCCAGGGGATGATGTGTAAACTTGTATCTCTTCGCGGTCTCATTTCGATCTGTCCCACTATAAAAAAAAAAAAAAAAAAAAAAAAAAACTTTATCAAACATTTAATCATTTTAAGAGAGGATTTGAGTTGAGAAAAAGAGTATACAGGAGAGGGTCTTGGTTAGAAAAAGTTGGCACCCCTTGAAACGATCCTCCTTGGGTAAGATCACTGTACTTCATTTTCATTAATCCTATTTAAGAGATGATATTGTGGATACCGACGTTTTGATGGGTTGTGGGTGATTAAGTTAGGTTATGAACCCCATGGTTGACTATGATACATGTTCTAAGGCCTGATGACGAAAGTATGAAGTCTGAACTCTTTCCAACAAGCAAGTGAATTCCATCCGCGTTTTCAAACCTTTCTCCTTTACTTATTTCCGAGTTTGTTTGAGGACAAACAAAGATCTAAGTCCGGGGGAATTGAAATATTAGTATTTTGGTCTCTTTTATTTATCGTTTCTTTAGTCTTTTTGGTTTTTTCTAGTTTATTCTGTGTCTTTGCAGGTTCTAGGAGGCTCTCATGCATGGATTGGAGTCATGGGGGGTCATTGGAGCAAAAGGTACGAATCTGGAGAAAAGATAGCGTTTTTCAAAACCGAGCACCTGCTCGGTTTGAAGTGAGCACCTGCTCACTAAAGGTCCGAAGCTCCAAAAGCTCCCTGGAATCGGGACCGACCAGTCCCATTACCAGACCGACCGGCCCCATTGCCAGACCCGATTTTGCCCTAATTTTAGTATAAATAAGAGGCAGCCACCTCCTAAAAGGGGAGTCCTGAAACATTTCTTTTGAGAGAGTTTTCTTTTGACGTTTCTTTAGAGACCTTTTTGGAGATTTTTATCCATTCTCATTCCTTGGATTTGCTTCTAACATTTGGAGAATCATTCCACAACATCTATTGAGAAGAATTCTAAATCCCTTATCCCTTTTATTATCATTATGAATTCTCTCTCGTTGATTGCTGCGTTTTTATTCTCCATGCTTGAGTAGTCCATTAGCTAGGTTAGGGAATTTCAATGGTGAATTAGGATTATAGTGACTGAGCCAAATAGGAATGTTATCATTTGTCTTCATCAATTGGGATTCGTATTGCATAGACTATTTTGATCACCTAGTCTATGAATTCAAGTTAAACTTATTCACGACAGTGCTCTAGGTTGCTAGATAAACTATTGGTGGGCAATTGGTGTGTAACCAACGACAGTTGATTGTTACCATCAATTGTGAACAAATTGAACCAATTCATTATTGCTTGTCTTCATCGCTGAATCCAAACGACAGTTTAGGCATTTAGGGTGTTAGATAAAGATATTGATGCATCACGACAGTGGGGCAATATTACATTTATGTTCGAGTTCTAGGCTGCGCTTAATTGAATCCTAAATAGATTGCTCAGTCCTTATTCCGAAGTCACCGGCGAATGACCTTAATCTAGTGCTTTTCTTTATTGAATTTACATCGTTTGATTATTTGCTGTTGCTTGTTACGAAAATCAAAACCCATATTTTATCTTAGCTTTAAATCAAAATCTATAGTTTCATAGTGTAACCTTGGTCTCTGTGGATTCGATACCTTTTATACTACTGCGATTGTCTGTGCACTTGCAGTTTTATTTGGGTTAAAACCTCTGACATCAAGTTTTCTCCCCTTCTTCTTTGTGCTCTTGGAGATTTTCTTCACAACTTCTTCAAACCTTAAGTTTTTGATTTCTCATTCGTTTTTGACGATTTTTGGCTCTAATCCACTCGATTTTACACGCTTATTCTGATTATTGTATCAATTCGTTCGATTACCAAGGTATGAAGTTGTTATTT
Source organism: Draba incana (assembly GCA_963576765.1). NCBI lineage: Eukaryota > Viridiplantae > Streptophyta > Magnoliopsida > Brassicales > Brassicaceae > Draba > Draba incana. The sequence continues at coordinate 29,267,282 of OY755209.1, forward strand.
TGAGAAAATTCCGGGTTTGGGTTATGTTCTCTTTGGATTTTGAAGTTCAATTCGATTTGTTTTCACTCTAAAGTGGTTCGTTTTGCAGCCATGGTTCGCGTAATGGATCTGCGTGCTGCACCTCCACCACCCAAAATTGACCCGAATGAAGAAGACGAGCAACGAACGAAGCTCGTTCACGATAAACAAAGACGTTTGACGAGAGCGGAAAAAGCTAAAGAAAAAGCGACCTCTTCTCAACCGGACCCTCCGCATCGATCGCACAGTTCGCGCAATTCAAATGCTCAATGGCCAAGAAGAAACGGTACTCCCTTCCCCGGAATAGATATACACCCTAGATTAGAACGGAAGGGTTTAGTTAAAGAACCATCGTATGTGAACAAGCAAAAAGGAGACGGTTGGGTTAAGTACAACAGCATCTGTTACAATGATCTTCTCAATGTTGAGATATTGCCAACTAGAGTTATATGTCGTGAGATGCTGCAGAAATATGGTATGTTGGATGAAGTGATAGACTTTCTCAATCGTATGGGTTTTGGAACCATGGCTACACACCAATATCCTCTCTATCCTGAATTAGTACGACAGTTCCTTGCCTCCTGTGAGGTTTATTACCCATCGGATGATCACAGAAGAGCCGAGCATGGTCGCCTATGGTATAAGATCAATGGGACTTCATACAAGATTTCGCTCACAAGATTGTGTAGATTATATGGTTTTGATGAATATTCTCAACGTCTGGAATTCCCTGATCGTCATGGTTTCCGTGAGATCGATCGACTGTGGCACTTGATCGGTTCGGGTCCTGCAACATCGCGCAGCATGAAGCTCACTCTGATCAGGAACCCGATCATCCGTATCGTCGCCAAGGCTCTAAGCACTACTATGTTCTGCAAGGAGGAACCGGGAGCTCTGCGTCTTGATGAGTTAGTCTTACTTCATTTCGGGATGCCAGATTTAGTATCAGAGATTTACAACGAGTATCCTAGCGATCAGCGCACTAACTTTGGAGCGGTATTTGCACATTTCCTGGCAGAGAGGAAATTTAGGGCTCTCGGAGGACCGGGAAAGAAGAAGCAAGAGGTTTGTGGAAGTCTTTTAACTCCAATTTTTATCCACCACGGGATTGATTTTGTAGGCACCGAGGTAATCCCAGCACCTGCACTCTTGGATGTGCAACACCTCATTCAGAGTCGATGGCTAGTTGCGGACAGATGGCAATACACTGATTTGGCTGGAAACCCGCAGTCCATTGCGCTACCTAGTGAGCATGTGCCTCTCACCACCATAGATAATGTGCGATTCTTGCCACCAATCGCACCTCAGGATACCGATCCAGTTGTTCCAATGCGGCACAGGAAGCGCCGCCACATCGGACAAGATTCAGACTATGCAGGTCCTAGTAGTATTCCCGCCAACCCAGAGACGAGGTTCCAGTTTCCACCGTACGAGAACCAGTTCGCCATCTCTCCGCCTCGAGAGACTTGGACCGCACCGGAGCGCACTGATTGGCAGTACAGGAGTTTTCAGAAACTCCATAACATGATGTCTAACATTTGGAGTGCCATTTCTTGTTCACGGAGCACAGATGCGGTCCGAGGATCAGACTTTGCTGGAAGTCACATGCCTCCGCCTGCTGGACCTTCCACTGAGCCGAGATCAGATGATGACGCAGCTAACTCCGAGGATCCAATGGATTCTGAGGAGTCTCAAGAGTTCTGATGACGAATTTCTACTCGGTGATATTTTCTTTCACCCTTCTTTCATCATTGTATTATTCCATATTTGTTTTTTTTTTTTTTTTTTTTTTTTTTTTTTATTGAGTCTCCAATCTCTTGAACTTTTTCACACCGGAGACGGTGTGATTTAAGTCCGGGGGAGCGGTCTTGCTTTTGAGTTTGTATTTTTATTTTTATGTCAAAACTTTGTAGGGAATTAGGACTTTATCTTATGATGATATTTGAACTATCTATGATTAACCTTCTCTCTAGTGACCATTTTTACATAGCATGGGTACAAGGAATAGCTGGGACACTTCGACGCACTATCTTCCAGGTTTCAGATTGACCAAATTTCCTCTCGTTACTGGCACTAGATTAGGGAAACGAACCATATTCAGGACTCCTTATTCTTTTTACCGCTCTTGTTGTTCCTGAATAGCTAGCTCATTTTTAGCTAGTACCCTCCTTAACCATTACCTCTTTTCAAACTCCTTGCATTCTTGTTACTTCATTGTCACATGTGCAGCATATGCGCAAAAGGGCCGGAGAGAATCGAGTCGACACTGCATCTAAATCACTCTTTCAGAAGGTTTCAGAAGAACGAGCACCTGCTCACTCATAATTGAGCACCTGCTCGGTTTTGAAAGATGATTTAATAACTAAGGAAGGGACAGCAATAATGAGCTCCACTTGGGTATGTACAACACTCCTATTTATATTCGTGTTTGAGAGACGCACACTTGTAATGTATATCCCTCTTCATCATCATTATTAATTCCTTTCTAAAAAAAAAAAAAAAAAAAAAAAAAATAAAAAATAAAAAAACGACGATGATGAAGAAGTGGTTATTCTGTAAAATGGAAAAAGTGTCTCTCTACACAGCGAGTATACCCAAGGTGGATGATTAGCCGAATGAGACGACAGAGAGTTTTGGAGAAGAAAGAGGTTTAGAGAATGTGGATATCAACGTACTCATTCTCTCTTGCAATTTTGTGCGATACCCTGCATCCTCTACGAAACATCGGGTAATCCTCAAACACTCTAAACACCTTGAACTCCACCTCTAAATGGCCGTTAAACCCTTAGCGCCGTCTTCCCTAATAGTGTGCCTTTAGCGAGATCCTCACGCGTACTTTAAATGCGTTGAGTTTGTGTTAGGGAAATGGCTTGGAGGAGAAATGTGTTGAGGCTGTTCTGGTAAAGCTTTGCTATTCGTAATTTGGATTATGTGGTCTGTATATTGAAAGGTTATTCGGTTCACTGAGGATAAAAGAGTTCCCGCGTTTTCAAATCTTTCTCCTTTACTTATTTCTGAATTTGTTTGAGGACAAACAAAGATCTAAGTCCGGGGGAATTGATATATTAGTATTTTGGTCTCTTTTACGTATTACTTCTTTAGTCTTTTTGGTTCTTTCTAGTTCCTTTTTGTGTCTTTTCAGGTTCTAGGAGGCCTTCAAGCATGGATTGGAGTCAGTGGCGGTCATTGGAGCTAAATGGACGAATCTGGAGATAAGATGGTGATTTTCATAATCGAGCACCTGCTCGGTTTGGATCGAGCATCTGCTCACCCGAAGAATCAAAGAAGACGTAACTCTCTGGAAAGCGGACCGACCGGTCCACGTGAGGAGACCGACCGATCCACGCCCAAAGATCGTAACCACCTGAAGACAGACCGACCGGTCCACGTGAGGAGACCGACCGGTCCCATTCCTGATCCGATTTTAACCTATTTTTCTCTATAAATAAGAGGTAGCCACCTCTGAAAAGGGGGTTCTGAAACATTTTTCTAAAACAGTTCTTTTTACGTCTTCTTGGAGATTTGCTGGGTTCCTCAACCCTTGAAACTATTCCTCATTGATTCCTTTTGGATTTGCTTGTAACAATTGGAGGATAAATTCACAACACCCATTGAGAAGAATTCTAATTCCTTATCTTTTCCATTTATCATTATGAATTATATCTCGTTGATTGTTGCGATTTCATTCTCTATGTTCGAGTAGTCCTCTAGCTAGATTGAGGGATTTCAATGGTGATTTAGGATTGATTAGTGACTGAGCCAAATAGGATAGATTATCATTCATCTTCATCAATTGGGATTCATAACGCTTAGGTTAGCCTGTACACCTAATCTCTGATTTCAAGTTGAACTTATTCACGAAAGTGCTCTAGGTTGCTAGATAACCCATTGGTGAGCAATTGGGGTGTAACCAACGACAGTTGATGGTTACCATCAATTGTGAACAATTCGAACCAATTCATTACTGCTTGTCTTCATCACTGGATCCAAACGGCAGTTTAGGCATTTAGGATGTTAGATAAAGATATTGATGCATCACGACAGTGAGGCAATATTACATTCTTGTTTGAGTTCTAGACCGCACTTAAATTGAATCCTGAATAGATGCTCAGTCCTCAATTCGAAATCACCGGTGAATAACCTTGATCTAGTGCCTTTCTTTATTGAGTCTCATATCGTTTAATTTGCTGTTCCGTTTCTTGTTTCACTACAATTCACCAACTCTCGTAATTTATCTTAGCTTTAAATTAAAATCTCGTAATTTCATAGTGTAACCTTGGTCCCTGTGGATTCGATACCCCTTATACTACTGCAACTGTCTGTGCACTTGCGGATATTATTTTGGGTTAAAACTTTTACACACCAATAGTACTTTTTGAGATTCATAGCATTCCAAGAGTTCCTTACGGGCTCGCTAGTATGAACATTGATTAGTTTGTAGACTCCGCTCTTCACCACCTGGGAAATCTTATACGGACCCTCCCAGCTGGTTCCAAGCTTTCCAGCACCTGGTTCTTTGGTGTTTTCAAAGACCTTCCTTAGAACCAGGTCGCCCTCTTTAAATCGTCGTAGTCTGACTTTAGAGTTATAGTATCGAGCTACCTCTTGCTGATAGTTCTGCATTCGGATCAAGGCTCTGTCTCTTTGTTCGTCGATTATGTCTAGCTTATCTAAGAGCATTCCATTATTGAGTTCTTCGTTGACTGTTAAGACTTCTCTTTTCAAGCTGGGAGTTGAGACCTCGGCTGGTATTACAGCCTCTATCCCATATGCTAGCGAGAAGGGTGTTTCAGATGTTGATTTGCGAGGTGTGGTTCGACAAGCCCACAAGACACCTGTGAGCTCGTCTGCCCACCTTTTCTTTCTTGAGTCCAAAATTTTTTTGAGGTTGTTTAGAATTAGTTTGTTCGCTGCCTCAGCTTGCCCGTTACCCTGGGGGTAGTGCGGGGTCGAGGTAGTTAGTCGGATTCCTTTCTCTTCGCAGAAGGCAAGGAAATTATTAGAAATGAATTGTGATCCATTGTCTGTGACTATCTTGTATGGAAGTCCATGTCGACACACACTATTTTGCGCCACACAAATTCTTCTACACGCGTAGCAGTAATTGCATGAAAGGCTTCTGCCTTGATCCACTTTGTGAAATAATCAGTGAAAACAAGCAGGAAGCGACAATTTTTTCTACTAGAATGTACTAGTGGTCCCACTACGTCCATTGACCATCTCATGAATGGGTAAGGTGACGTAATGAATGAAAAAATTTCAGCTGGGGTATGTAAAATAGGAGCATGGCGCTGACACTTATCACACTTCTTCGAGTATGATTCGCAATCAGCCACCATGGTAGGCCAGAAATAACCTTGTCTTTTTACTCTTAAGTCGAGGGATCTGCCCCCAGAATGACTTCCACATGAACCTTCGTGGATTTCAAACATGAGGTCGAAAGCTTGTTGTCCGTGAACACATAACAGGTATGGTCTAGCTAGACTTCTTTTGTAAAGTCGAGAGCCAATTATACAATATTTTGCAGCTAGAGCTTTAAGTTTGCGAGCTTGCCACCTATCATGGGGAGCCTCTCCCCCCTCGAGGTATTGTATAATGGCTTCTCGCCAGTCTGGTCGTGCTGCCATCTCTTCATTAAAGGATTTATCCCTAATGTTGAGTACAGCGAGTTCTTCTGCAGGCTGCTCCACTTCGATTGCATTAATCTCCGTGGATTCCTCGCTGGATTCTATTTTTTTCTGAATACTTGGTTTTTTGATACCTTCACTGGGATTACCCGGCTGATCAACAGATTTGAGGTTGATGCCAGGGCTGCCAGTGCATCTGCTATAGTATTATCTCCACGTGGGACCTTAGTCAGGTGGAATTTGTCTAGTTGGTTGACGAGATTGCGGACTTGAGCTAGGTAGGCTTCCATTCTGCTATCTCGGGTTTCGTATTCTCCGTTATATTGGTTTGTTACCAGCTGGGAGTCGCTGAAGGCATTCAGCTTTCGTACTCCTAATGCGTTTGCGAGCCTTAGCCCTGCTATCAGAGCTTCGTACTCGGCTTCATTATTTGAGGGAGGAAATCCCAGTCTGAACGACTGTTCCATTACCTCATTAGTTGGAGAAATGAGATGAATTCCTACTCCCGAGCCTTGCTTGGAAGAGGCTCCATCTACATATAGAGACCAAGTTCCCGAGCTGGATTCTTCCTACTCGTTGCTTGGTGTTAGTTCTACCCTGAAATCTGCTAGGACCTGTGCCTTTGCACTAGTTTGGGGTCTGTACTCTATGTCATATTCGCTCAGCTCGATTGCCCATTTAGCCAGCCTACTTGACTGACTAGGACTATGCAAGATTGTGCGCAATGGTTGAGTAGTTAATACTACTATGGAATGAGACTGGAAGTAAGGTCTTAGCTTTCGACCTGATACCACTACTGCCAGTGTGAGTTTTTCCATTTGAGGACTCCGAGATAGCAGAATGGAAGCCTACCTGGCTCTAGTCCGCAATCTTGTCAACCAACTAGACGAATTCCACCTACTAAGGTCCCACGTGGAGATAATACTATAGCAGATGCACTGGCAGCCTTGGCATCAACCTCAAATCCGTTGGTTAGCCGGGTAATCCCAGTAGAAGGTATCAAAAAACCAAGTATTAAGCAAAAAATAGAATCCAGCGAGGAATCCACGGAGATTAATGCAATCGAAGTGGAGCAGCCTGGAGAAGAACTCGCTCTACTCAACACTAGAGATAGATCCTTTAGTGAAGAAATGGCAGCACGACCAGACTGGCGAGAAGCCATTATACAATACCTCGAGGGCGGAGAGGCTCCCCCTAATAGGTGGCAAGCTCGCAAACTTAAAGCTCTAGCTGCGAAATATTGTATAATTGGCTCTCAACTTTACAAAAGAAGTCTAGCTAGACCATACCTGTTATGTGTTCACGGACAACAAGCTTTCGACCTCATGTTTGAAATCCACAAAGGTTCATGTGGAAGTCATTCTGGGGGCAGATCACTCGCCTTAAGAGTAAAAAGACAAGGTTATTTTTGGCCTACCATGGTGGCTGATTGCGAATCATGCTCGAAGAAGTGTGATAAGTGTCAGCGCCATGCTCCTATTTTACATACCCTAGCTGAAATTTTTCATCCATTACGTCACCTTACCCATTAATGAGATGGTCAATGGACGTAGTGGGACCACTAGTACCTTCTGTTAGAAAAAACTGTCGCTTCCTGCTCGTTCTCACTGATTATTTTACAAAGTGGATCGAGGCAGAAGCCTTTCATGCAATCACTGCTACACGTGTGGAAGAATTTGTGTGGCGCAATATTGTGTGCCGACATGGAATTCCATACGAGATAGTCACAGACAATGGATCACAATTCATTTCTAATAATTTCCTTGCCTTCTACGAAGAGAAAGGAATCCGACTAACTACCTCGACCCCGCGCTACCCCCAGGGTAATGGGAAAGCTTAGGCAGCGAACAAACTAATTCTAAACAACCTCAAAAAACGGTTGGACTCAAGAAAGAAAAGGTGGGTAGACGAGCTCCCATGCACCTTGTGGGCTTGTCGAACCACACCTCGTAAATCAACATCTGAAACACCCTTCTCGCTAGCATATGGGATAGAGGCTGTAATACCAGCCGAGGTCTCGACTCCCAGCTTGAGAAGAGAAGTCTTAACAGTTAACAAAGAACTCAACAACGGAATTCTCTTAGATGAGCTAGACATAATCGACGAACGAAGAGACAGAGCCTTGATCCGAATGCAGAACTATCAGCAGGCGGTAGCTCGTTACTATAACTCTAAAGTCAAACTACGAAGATTCATAGAGGGCGACCTGGTTCTAAGGAAGGTCTTTGAAAACACCAAGGAACCAGGTGCCGGAAAGCTTGGAACCAGCTGGGAAGGTCCGTATAAGATTTCCAAGGTGGTAAAGAGCAGAGTCTACAAACTAATCAATGTTCATACTAGCGAGCCCGTAAGGAACTCCTGGAATGCTATGAATCTCAAAAAGTACAATCACTAGAAACACATATGTACAAAACGAACTAGGAACTGGCTTGATCCCTACTCAGGGTACGTAGGCAACCTCACTTGAGGTGCAGCAATTTATCAATAAAAAATCACTCTTTTGGGGCTTGATTGAGCAGTCCTAAAAGATCTAATTTCCCGAACAGCCATCGTGCTTAAAGAGCTTGTTGGGTTCAAAGGCCAAGACCTCTAAGGGAGAGCAACCTTTCCAACATGCCTCGATTTTAGCGTCTTTAAACCGTTGAAATCACAACTTCCTGCCTCTTAAAACGGCACCGACCTTACGTCTTCAAATCGTTTGGTCAGCACCCACGGTCTCTAAATGGCCTGGGAGCATGGTCTCTAAAACGGCCGGAGCATTGGCCAAGGGATTGCCTCTGTTCGAATCAACCATCCAATCAAAACAAACTCTATCACCTAAAGTCTTTTAAACCAACCAAGCTGAATTATTGTGATAACTCAGCTCGGGTAGACATAACTTCTGCAAATAAGACTTTTAAACCAACCGGGTTGGGTAGCAAGGGCTTACCAAGCTCGGGTAGACACATCAAAGCAAACTACGACTAAGTCTTTTAAACCAACCACGTTAGGCAGAAATGATCTGCCGAGCTCAGGTAGACACATTAAACATCATTAAAAAGTCTTTTAAACCAACCGAGTTAGGCAGCAATGATCTGCCGAGCTCGGGTAGACACATTAAACATCATTAAAATGTCTTTTAAACTAACCGAGTCAGGCAGCAATGACCTGCCGAGCTCGAGTAGATGCACTACACATAATTACAAAAGTATTTTAAACTAACCAAGTTAGGCAACGAAGTTTGTCGAGCTCGGGTAGACATATTAGAGCAATGTACGTATAAGTCTTTTAAACAAACCAAGTTAGGCAGCAAGAGTTTGCCTAGCTTGGGTAGACACATTATTCAAACAAGTCTTTTGGTCGGCTGAGATGGGTTATTAAGATAGCTCGGCTCAGGTAGACATATCTAAAGAAACTTCCCAAGGTATAACCAAGCTAGACATCAAAGATCGTCGAGCTCAGGCAAACATTTCTTTTAAACAAACCGGGTAAGGTTGCTATGGCAACCCAGCTAGGGTAGACGTGCAAACACTCTTTTCTGGAATATTTAGGCAAAATTATTGTAAGGAAAGTAGAAAGAAAACAGACTGAATATAGCCTTTTTTTAAAAAAAAAAGAGAAGGGGTTAAGGTTTAAAAGCCTCCCCAGGCCACTACAAACAAACCCTTATGGGTTCTATGTTCATCAATCTAAGGAGGGGCAACAGCTGTACGTTTAGACGTGAGAGAAAGAGAAAGTTGGTCCGGATCAAAATCTGCCACCGAAATACTCTCACGAGCTCTCTTTAAACCCACCAGGTCGCTCGCTACCCTATTCCTCTCCTCCCTAAGGTCAGGAATCCTCCCCTTCAGGATATCTTTAAGAAGTTGAAGGTTGGCCTCGCACCTTAGCATCGAGATCTCAGCTGCATCCTCTCTCTTTTTCCCCTCAAACCAATTCACGATCTGGGTAAGGGAAATTTGAAACTCCTCTGAAATTTGCCTACGGGTCGTTTTGCCAGCTTTCCGGGATGCCTCGAGCTGCCTTTCTGGAATCACTGCTACGTCGGCCTCAAGACAAGTACGAACCTTCTGAATAACAATAAGCTTACGAGTGAAGACGTCAGCCTTAGACTCAGAATCCTTGGCACATTCCTCCAGAGACGAAACCTGTTTCCTAGGCCTAGACGCTTCGACCTGAGCAGCCAGCACTTCAGTGCTCCATAAGACAGCCAAGTCTTTCTCCCACGAGCCTGCTAAAGCATTGACTCCAGCAAAAACCTGAAACAAAAATTCAGCATGCTCAACTAAACAAAGTCAGAAAATATCCAACAAAGGGTCTCGGAGAAGCTACCTTCCCAAGTGCCTGGGAAACCTTAATATACTGGGCGGATTTCTTCATATCAGAAATCGGGGGAAGGGTACAGCCAGGAGATCTAATCGAATGAAAAACTCTGGCAAGCCTGAAACCATCCTCAACCAATGGCCCAGCAGCAGGTGGTGGTTTTGTCTGACGTCTCTTCGAGCTCGAAGGTTTGGTACTCGTTCAAACCTTCCGGGAAAGAGGAGGCAAGGCCGATTGGAGGTTGTCGCCATCGTTCCTCTGAACTACGGCTGCCGACATTAAAATACCTCAGGAAGATCTATTGTTGCTTAGCCCTCAGAAGAAGAGGGCCCGCTCTCTGAATACAGTCTCCATTCTTCCCCACATTTGGGAGTTTTTCTATATTTGTTTCGGTTGATAAGTGATCAGAGAAACTGTGAGGAATCAAAGCTTTTCAATTGGTTTCTTTGGACCCAGATCCATACCTCTCATTCTCTTGGAAGGTTATATGTTTCTAGCATCATGCTAAGTTTTTTCATTGTTAATACGACTACATCATGTGTGTCAGAAATACCCTAATATAACCGCAGGAGCACGTGTAGTTGTAGCATATAGAGGTCAAAATCCCAAGAGGCTGAAAGATGAAATTAAATTCTAAGGAAAATGCTCAAGATAATCGAATGTAAATGAAATTGCGGAATAAAACTAATATGAAACTCAGATAATTGGAAATACTAAATCGGAGATTAATCGCAAGAAACATAGTCAATAACCTAAATAGCTAAGAATATCATTTTAACCCTAGAACTCAAATCACAACACCTAAATTGACCAACTCTCATCTGTACATATTTCCTATACCTAACAACCTAGGATTCAAATCTCTTTGTAATAATACATATGTTAAATACGCGTTAAGATTGGGTCTGATTTGTTCACAAAAATCCTAAATTATCTCTCGATAGATATTAGGCGATTTCGCTTACATGAGCAACGTTCAGATTAGACTAATCAACTCTTGTTCGACTTAGTTAATCTAACAGCTTATCATAGGTGATCAATCTAGAACAAGTAACTATATCTACTCATGCAAAGAATTATTAATATTCCTAAATATACAATTATTAACTAAGAAATCCTATTGACATCCCTAGTCTAGTATATAGAACTACTCACACATAGAAATCATGGCAGATATCATAATGAAAGTAAAAATAAAACAAAAACCAACGGAATTCCAAATTGAATCGATCCTTCACTCAAAACCTAAAACAACCTTAAGGATTTTGTAATGTGTGAATTTAGTTGTGAATGAATGCCTAAAAATGGCTTAGAATGGTATTTATAAAGGTTGGGGTCGTGTTAGTTCTGCTCAAGAAGAATTAGGAAACTTGGGTCTTCCAAACCGTGTTGGGTTCTTTCCTTTTCTTGAATACGAGTCACTGTCGGTCGACACCAGCATACTGTCGGTCAATATTTAGAGGATAAATGCACATTTTCTTCGCATTTGTACCTATTAAGCCAATGAAAATCACCAAAAGACACTAAAAGGTACTCGGTTTGACTAAAAATGATAAAAACCACACGAGTGTAGACTTTCATGGAGAGATAATGTTAATTGTTTCTTTGGAAGATCCCAATAAAATTGGTCATTGCGGCAAATAGAGACTCACAGTCTGTTCATTTCGGCAATGGAAAGACAGAAACAACCCCAATATCATTGCCTCGTACTTGTCTCTAAAAGTTGACTTATTAATCTAGTTCCCCATAATTGGGTGTTTCATCTTTGACCTAAGAAGAGGAAATTCTAAATGATTATCAATATTTTCTAGCATTTTCTAAGATGGTTAAGAAAGTTATTTGATTTGTGGTCCCTCTAGCTTTGTATTCGAAATAAATCAAGGAAAAAAAAGAATATTATCACTTGGAATTGCCAGGGTACATGAGCCGACGTGACAAAATAGCACCTTGAGGAGTTGCATAAATGTTTCTCTCCAAGTTTTCTCTTTCTATTTGAAACAAAAAACAAACAAGACTTTCTACAAGATATGCAAGTACATTTTCATGTATGTACCGAGGACCCAAGAGGTAAAAGTGGGAACCTTGATCTTTTCTATATGGATGAGCATTCGGTATCTATTAAAGGTGGTATGATTTAATTCCCCTTTAAGGGTAGCTTTCTCTACTGGATGGGAAGACGGAGTAATGGAAAAGTAAAATGTCGCCTCAATAGAGCGGTTGGAAATGAAGAATGGCATGATCTATTTTCCCATACTAATGTGTAATATCTAAAACTATGAGGTTCGTACCACCGTCCAGTTCTAGCCCGGATACAGTATGAGTCTCGAACCACAACGAAAAGCTTTAAATTTGATAAGGAATGGATGGGGAAACCCGGGTTCAGTGATGCAGTGAAGACATGTTGAAGATACTTTGACCCTTCCTCCAGTCGAGACTTTTTCATCAGAAGATAGTCTTATTCCGAAGCAAAATCTTTACATGGAAGAATAAATCAATCTAACTCTCGGCCATCCATCAAAGAAATTAAGGACAAGATAGATAAAGCAAGAAATTTCTTAAGAACACAAGAACAAGTCTTTCAATAGGCAAGCCCTTTATACATTGTCTTTTTTCTCAATGAACGATGGAATCACAACTCCTACACACTTGGAAGTACAAAGCAAAAAAAAGAGGGAAAAATGGGTTTGTCCTCAAAGATAGGGACATAAAACCACTATTTTATTATTTTCAAAAAAAAATAGAAACCTCCTCAAAACTCTCATCCTCATCAACATCCTCCTCCTCCTCCTCCTCCACCTCCTCCTCCTCCTCAATCCACAGTACATCACTACACAAGTGTAGAATTTCATGGATAGATCATGTTAATTGTTTCTTTGGAAGATCCCAGAAAAATTGTTCATTGCGGCAAAGAGAGACTCACAGTCTGTTCATTGCGGCAACGACAAGACAAAAACAGCCCCAATCTCATTTCCTCGTACTTATCTCTAAACGTTGACTTATTAATCTATTTCCCCATAATTGGAAAATTCCATGAATTTAGTGATTTATTAAAGAATTATGAATTTTGAAATTATGATAAATTAGGGATATATGGATGTATAAATTAATTAAATTTCAATTGTAAAAAGTTGTTGTAATTTTTAAGGATTTATTGAGATATATACATGTAAGTTGTTAAAATTTGGAAAAAAACTCTTAAAATACAAAGATGTAACGCTTAAATTAAAAAACATATGAAAATATGTAACTTTAAAAAACATGTAACTTTTAAAAACATGTTACTTTATAAAACATTTAAACATTTAAAACTTTGTAATTTAAACAAATAGAAAAACTTTTAAAAACCATACAAATTGGAATATGTGTAGATGCATTCGCGGATTCAATTGTAATAAATTTTTGTAATTTTTTAGGATTTATTGAGATTTATACTATGTACGTTATAAAAATTTGGAAAACAAAAATTCTTACATTTCAAATAAATTGCAAAACTTTTACAAACATCATGTAACATTTAAAAACATGTAACTTTTATATATCGCATATTACCAAATTACCATAAATCATAAAATCCTTAAATTCTAAACTCCCAAATACTAAAAATCATAATTCCCAAAAGCCCTAAATCCGTAGTAAAGATTGTAAATTTTAAAGCAATAATTGACATACTAATTTTAAATATGTAATAAAAATAAATGGTTATTTAAAAAAATTTTAAATCGTAGGGATTATCCCCTATTTCATGGTGGTACCGGAGGCGGTGAATCCAGTAGGGGAGGTGGGACTGCGAGTAATTCGCAGATCCCAACCACTCCTCTTATGGGTACAGCTGCCTCTGCTGCTCGTACGGCTATGACCATCGAGGAGTTTGTGTCGCAACCTGGTCGGGATAGGTTGACACGCCTTGACCCGGACTTACCTGACAACACGACCTAGTAATGACTACTTTTCAAAATTTAAATGATTATATAAGCTTAATAAAAATTGTTTAAAAATATGAAACAAAATACCGTGTAGGTTCCAATTTTCGGGAAACGGTATTGCGGGTTGTATCAACGAAATGGTCAACAGCATGATAACTAAGCCGTATCCCACATATGAGTCGATGCCGGCTGAAGACCAGGACACATGGTTTCGGCAATTTGCGGTAAATGTTTATATTCTTAAATAAATATACAATTTTTAAAAAAAAATTCCAATTGTCAATAAATCGAGTATTGGTTTTCTTTGCAGCAAGAATTTACGTGGGACCCCCAGCTGACTCCTATGGTCCGACGTTTTTTCGACAAAAAGGCGAGGAGAAAGTACTCGTCGAAAATAAACGAGTGGAAGAACAAGTGGATAAAAAAGGGGAAGACGCCTAAGGTTATTAAAGACAACACAACATTATGGGATGGACTTGTTGCATATTGGCAACTGGAGGCCACTCAAGGGACCTCCGCCCAAAACTCGAGTAACCGGAAGAGCCAGCAGAAGATGAACGACTTCTTACGTCGTCAAGGACTTTAAATTTATATTGTAATTTAAATTTAATGTAAAACTTTAATTTTTTTTTAAAACAATTTCTATTTAATTATAATTTTCTTTTTTTAATTTAATTTTTTCTTACTAATTTATTTTTTTACATTTATTTTATTAAAAATAATTTTTTTTTTTAAATAATGCCAAATCCGTCAGAATTCCGTCAGGGTGTCCTGACGGAATTCTGACGGATTTGAAATTCTGACGAGATAGAACTGACGGATCAAATCCGTCAGAAATCCGTCGGAAAACCCCTGATTCTGACGGATTTATGACGGATTTTTCCGTCAGAAACTGAGATGTTTTCTTGTAGTGTAAGAAAAGGAAATTATAAATGATTATCAATATATTCTAGCATTTGCTAAGATGGTTAAGAACATTATTTGATATCTGGTCCCTCTAGCTTTGGATTTGAAATCAGTCAAGGCAAAAAGATGAATATTACCACTTGGAATTGCCAGGGTGCAGGAGCCGACGTGAAAAAAGAGCACCTTGAGGAGTTGCATAAATGTTTCTCTTTCTATTTGAAACGAAAAACAAACGAAACTTTCTGCAAGATATGCATGTACATTTTCATGCATACTGTTGAACCAAGAGGTAAAAGTGGGGGGCTTGCTCTTTTCTATATGGATGAGCTTTCGGTACCTATTATTTATGCCGATAACCATATGATTGATAACCGTATGATTGTTTACGGAGATCCGACTATTAAGTACCGAAAGAAGTGTGGGAGCATCTCACTCGCTTAAGTCTTTTACATCACAAGGCTTGGTTTTTGATAGGAGACTTTAATGAGATTCTAGGAAATCAAGGGAATCGAGGTGGGAAAGACACCCATAGTCCCCCTTTATTCCTTTTCAGACCATCCCAAATCATTGTGGTGTCTTTAAGGATAGCTTTCTCTCCTAGATGGGAAGACGGAGTAACGAAAAAAAGTAAAATGCCGCCTCAATAGAGCGATTGGAAATGAAGAATGGCATGATCTCTTTTCCCATACTAATGTGAAATATCTAAAACTATGAGGTTCAGACCACCATCTAGTTCTATCCCGGATCCAGTATGGGTCTTGGACTAGAAAGAAAAGCTTTAAATTTGATAAGAGATGGATGGGGAAACCCGGGTTCAGCGATGCAATGAAGACATGTTGGGGATACTTTGACCCTTCCTCCAGTTGAGACTTACATCAGAAGAGTCTTATACCGAATCAAAATCTGCATATGGAAGAAAGATAACCAATCTAACTCGGCCATCATAATCGAAGAAAACAAAGACAAGATAGATAAAGCAAGATATTTCATGCCGAGACTCTTTTGGTCTAGTGGTAGCAAGACTTGGGAATGCGTTAGCAGCGCTTCTTCCGGGTTCGAACCTCCCTAGAAACTAAGTCACAATTGTCTTGGCATAAATCATGGGGATTTACCTGGCTCCCTAATGCCCCCGGAATTAGTCGGATCTCATGTTTCGTTGACCCGAGAACCAG